>VYZT01056688.1:302923-313747 GCA_013400735.1 Pomatostomus ruficeps | reverse complement strand
AAAACGACCCCCTAGCAACACAGACGCGCAGACGCAGAGTACAACAGAAATCACATATAGACCCAAAAAAAAAAAAAAGTATAAAGGCTGAGACTTTTCAAGGCCGAAGTGTGCACTGCTTAGCAGAGCAGAGGCTCCCCCGGGCACCCCACACGGATTTTGCTTTCTGCTGCTTGCTAATAAATCTTAAATTGATTATAATTAGGCTCTAGCAAGTTTTTCGCCGCAATTACTTATAACATTTTATATTCTGTGAAAAATACGTCTTTGCTGAAGAAAACCTTCAAATGGAGCAAAGACGGAAAGGAGAACAGCACAGGCAGATTGCAAAGTGCACTGTTCTTTTTTCTTTTTACAGGATTTTGGATAGAAGAAGACCTGGGCAAGCAGTTTAATGTGGCAAAACACCTCTGGCAATGGACAAGTAGTGTAGAAGGGAGCATTTGAGCTGTCCCCCTCCTCCTGAGGAATTAGGCAGAGAATGGATAATGAGGGGCGTTACTGGGCAGGCAGAAAGCACAAGACAGAACAGCTGCTGAATACCCAGCTGCACCTTTTCCCTTCCTCACAGTCAGAATAATGACTCCATCCCTCTGTCTGCTGCTTGCCACTTCCCTTCAGCCCTCTTTGGCTCATTTTCAGTAATAAAAGGATTTGTAAGCACTGACTGCAAAGCTGAGTGTTGGTCTGTGTTCATTCTTCCAGGAGGAGAAGGGCACAGGGTTCGTCTCTGAAATGCTGGGGAAAGCTAAACAATTCTGGAAGCAGAGGTTCCCAGGAGTCTCTCGCTGGCAGTGGGGTGTTTTGGAGCCAATATCATGGATGTGGGTGTGGGTTCTGAGCCCAAACCCGATGATCTGGGGTTTCTTACCAGGATGGTGGTGACAATGAGCGTGCGGTTGGCCAGGGAGTCTGTGATATTGGTGGAGCGGTCCTTGTTGCTGTCCGTCATGTTAAGGCCACTGTAGGAGTTCCAGACCCCAATCTGCACAGAGAAGAGTGGGTGAGAGGCTGCCCGGATCCCCTAAACCCCCAAAGCACCACCCTGGGGCTCTGGAGGAGGACAGAAGCTTGGAGAAAGGCAGCAACACCAAGGGCTGGCTCAGAAACCCCAGGGAACGACTGCAAAATGCAAAAATGCAAACTCGGGAGCAGTGAGAGTGCAGGGCTCTGCAGTGCCTTGCTGGGCTGGCCAACTGGCTGCTGAAGTGGAACATGTTGGCTTGGCTCCCTGCTAAAAAAATGTCAAATGTCTATTTTCATGATTTTTTTTTAAATTCTGTCAAGGAAGGAGTTGAGCCATGTGGCAAGACCTCTCTCTTGTGATAGAACAGATTAAAAGCCTGAATAAGCACACTGGAGGCTGGCTGATGGATGCACTGGCCTTTTGCTTCTCCTGTGCCTTCATCAGCTCTAGCAAAGATTATTCTGTCATTCCTGGACTCCTGGGTGTGCCGAAGCTATCAAGGTGATACCATTTCATACCCCGAGCTGTATTTGTTCAGCAAACATCAGTGGCCAAAGGAAAATTCCTTTCCAGCCCCAGAGACGGTGAAAACTTCCAGTATTTGCTACCCAATCCAAAGCCTCCAGGGAAAGAGCTCTGTGATGTCAGCAGATTTGGATCTATGCCTCGTTGGGGCAGAAATTCTGACCACGTTACTTATTCAGATCAGTATTTA
Source organism: Pomatostomus ruficeps (assembly GCA_013400735.1). Taxonomy (NCBI): domain Eukaryota; kingdom Metazoa; phylum Chordata; class Aves; order Passeriformes; family Timaliidae; genus Pomatostomus; species Pomatostomus ruficeps. The sequence goes on along the minus strand of VYZT01056688.1, from coordinate 312,065 downwards.
CCCAACTTAAATGCAGTCTGGAAGCATCTGCAGTGTTTTTGCCCTTGGGTTTTTGTGCCCAGCCTGGCTGAGGCCTGACGTGAGGAGCTCCAGGTGAGGAGCTAGCTCCAGCAGTTTGGTTTGTTCTGGGCATTGTGGAGAGCAAAACCATTTCAAACAAACCCGGGGTTTGTGTCCCTGGGTGCCACTGCTTTTGCCCCTCACAAACTTTCATTTTCCAAATTCTTAACGGGGACAGCCATGCCATTAAAAAAAAAAAAATGTTTACGCCAAGCATTTGTCAGTCATTCCCTTTGTTTCCAAAACTAGATCAGGTGGGGAAGCTGATCTGGAACGTACAGAGGGGATAAAACACTGGCTGCTATGACAGCCTGAGCCAGAAGCACAGTGAATATCCCGAGTCCAGGGTTTGCAGCAGGGTGGCTGAGCCATTTGTTCACCCTTCCTGCCCTGGAACAGGTCTGTGGGCTGGCAGGGACACAGGGGAACCCCCGGGAATGGGGAGCAGCACAGTGACAGCACACAGACTACACCAGGGGACGCGGTCAGAGGAGGGATGGGTCCGAGGTAGGACAGCACTGTGGGATGTTCTGCAGTTTAGTGACAAGTTTGAGAGGTGTCATGTGCCCTTCCCATGAGCCCGTGCTCTGAACCCACTGGGATCTGGTTTAAATCAATTCAGCAGAACACAAAATGCCTGCAGTTAAAGGGAGATTGCTTCTTCGTGTCGGGGGATGATCTGATCCCCAGGAACGGGGGGAGAGGGCCCTTGTGCCTCAGCCTGAGCCACTGGAGATTAAATCTGCATTATGAGGCATGTCTGTGCCTCATGAGAGCACAGAAAGCATTCCAGAGGGTGATTCACTGGCCTATTCTCACAAAAACACCACAAGCCCAAACCTTCCTAAACTCCATATGAGGGGGGTGTGGAATAGTGAGATCTGTGTGGACCACGGACAAAATACCATTCTCAGCACCATAAAAAATGTCTGTCTCATGACTGCAGAACACTTTCAACCTGGTGGGTGCAGCTTTTATCTTCTGCTCATAGAGCAGCAACCAGGGGTTGTAAGTCCTGTGGGGAGCAGTGCGCAGAGCTGGTCTCCAAATCCCACTTTTGTGTTTCAAGCACCTTATATTCAAAGAGGGATGAGATTCCTGGGATAATTTCTATCTTTTATAAACAAGCTCACTCCCAATTTCCATATGTTAGTGAATGACAGCAGCCGCTTAATCATCTCCATTATTTGCTGTAAGGAGCTAATAACACACTCATCCAAATCTGGAGGCAACGGTGCTTGAACGCTGCCAGCACTTGAGGGAAAAAGCTTGTGTGCAAAAAAGCACCCCCAACCCTGCATATTAAACCAGCCTTTGCAGCTGATACCAATACACATCCAAAACTGTGTAATTTTACCCCTCATGGTGAATTTTAGGTGAATCAGGAAGGATGGCACCTGAGAAAAGGACAGGTTTTGCTGCAGCTCAAAGAAAGGAAAAGCACAGCTCCTGAGAAGTAAAACAATAATTAAACCCCCCCCCGATTTTAGTGAAAAAGCTGAATCCTGCCAAGATCTATTTAGTCTTTGGAATTACAGTGTCTCAAGTGGAGATAAATTTATCCTACCAGGAAAATTCCTGCTTTCAGAGGGACTGTTGTCTCTAAACTGCAATAGGAGAGCTACCAGCAAAACCCAGAGGGGAAGACCCAGCCCCAAGAGTTTTGGCATCACCTCTCTGTGTACAAACCTTCTTCCACACTTTATACAAATGATTAGAACCCTCGCCAGCAGCCTTGGTACAGGGAAAAACAAACAGAGTGCTTCATTAAAAATGAGAAGAGGAGCCGTCTGAAGGGCTGTGTGGGAGCAATTGTAGTTAAAGTCTCAATTAACCCCTCAGCAATCACCACCCCAAGCTGAGCCAGCGCACGGGGCCAGGGCAGCAGCCCCGGGAGCTGCTGTCACCTGTGCTGGGCATGGGACACCACAGCAGCCAGCCCAGGGCAGCCCTGGGCAGCCACGTCGCTGGCTGAGGGCTGAGGAACAGGGAACAGACCCAATCTTGTCTCAAAAACCTGGGAATTCCCAACATCTCCGCTTTGCTTGAGGTTATTACTCGGGTACCTTCTTTCCCCTCTCCCTCGTGTCATGTTTATCTGTGCATGTCTGTATAAATTTATCTCTCTCTATACATGAATTTACCATTCACAGCTACAGTGGCAAGAATTGGAAATGAGGTGCACTTTTAATGATTCTTTTCATTAGACAGGTATTGCCTGCCCCAGATTCCTCTCCCACACCTCAAAATGCACACTGTAAAATAAACACCCAATCCCAGCAGCTCTGCTGTGACTTTGAAATAATTTGACAATAGTGGAGTTTTCTACCCCAGTCACGGGAGAGCCAAGCTGAGGAACCATGCCCTTGACAAATCAGGTTTTTGCCGTGTTTTACACACAAGGCCTGGGTACCTTTTCCGTGCCCTCCTCCTTGAGGCTGATGATGTCCAGGTCGAAGTCCTTGCGGAGCCCATCCGTTTTGTTGAAGGTGATGCGCCCGGTCAGGCCGTCCCAGCGAGCCTGTGGGACACAGACACAACCTCCTTGTGGCACCCAGCAGGAGCCCCTCCGAGCCCAGAACAATTCAAATAAACCACAGCATTTAATCACTTACAAATTTGGGAATTTTTAAGCACACGTGGCTTTGCTACTTTGACAAAACCCCTTTTTTTTGTTGTTTCATTTCTCTCCAATATGTTTTGCATTTTGTAACCAGGCACATGTCTGTGGCATTTTACACAGATTGATTTACCTATGTCTGGTACTGATAAAAAAACAGAGACTGACGAAAGAGAAAGAGAGAATGGCACGTGCCCAAAGCCAGGGCAGTCCTGCATGGCACAGGAATTCACTCAGGAATGAAAAAAAAAGAGTCTGCTTTGTCCAGGCTGTGGGGCTGGGCCCTGGAGCTGCCAGGGGAAGCCCAGGTGGTCACAGAGAGCCCATGGAAGCTTTGTGGGCTGAAGGACAGCACACAAGCCAAGGGGGATCAGGTCTGGCTGAGTAGCACTTTCCTGTTCCAGCCTCACCCCGTGAATCCTCATCCTGGTTTTAAACACCGGCACCTGCAGCTGTCCTGCACAGCCAGGAGGATTCTCCGTGCTGGGCAAGGGCAAGGATGAACTTTGTCCCCAATTTCAGTTTCCTGTATCTTGTGAGCCTCCCACCCAGCCTGTCTGTCTTTAAATGAGATCTCCCTTCTTCCCTCCCTGCCCATTTTGTCCCCAGAGCTGGTGCTGATCTGTAGAACAAATTTCCAAGTGCAGACAATTGTGATAACCTATTTTTGGGAGCTCCCCCATTAGATTAAATTGGTCAGAGCCACAAGGAGAGCCGAGATAAATGATGGCATTGTTCCTCCGTGTGTGTCAGCTGTATCATTTTGAATTACAAGCTTCTCCACCACGTATCGTTCCTTGCCTCATTTAATTTATTGGAGACAGAGGACAGAAGGAAAGCTGCATTAAAAACCACCACACCTGCAGACTGGTGTCTCCTCTCCCTGCCGGATCTGAATTCCAGCCCTGAATCTGCAGGATTTAACCTCGGGTGCTGGGCAGTTCTCACCATGTGTCCCACCCAGGCAAATCTGGTGCATTTGGAATTTGTGGGAACAGCAGGACTGTGAAGCACACTTAAGTAACGTAAGAATGGAAAAGCATAAATGCAACAAACTTGCTGTGAGATTTTCCGTCTTACTGACTGGGGAATATACAGAAGTCTCTGCTGCAAACAGCGAAACACTTGCAGGGTTATTAATTATTTATTTATTATGCTGATATAATCAAGATAGTGGGGGTGGGGGGACGGACACATATGGATGAATTTCAATCTCTAAAACCTCTTCTTCCAGACCCAAATGTGAGTTCAATATGAACAGGAGCCAGGGAGTGTTTCTCAGGAGGGTTAAATGTTGATGGGATCTTTAAACCCTGATGGTGAGCAACACGCTTCAGATACCATCTGAATTCTAAATTTAATTTCTGATTTTTATCTTATTTGTCCTAAACAGAAAAGGAGAAAGCAGCAGTCGCAGAGTTCTTGTTAATTAATAAATTGAAATGAAGCAGAACTTCCTAAAGAGCCGGGAGCTGCATGAGCGTGTGACATAGAGATGGGATTTCATGCTTTCCCACACAGCATTTGGAGCAATTTTCTTGTTTCTGGTGACACACTGAATGTCACAGGACACAATAAAAACTGAATTGGAGCCTGATCAGGTAATGCATCAAAGAGCCCCACCGTGAGCAGCTGCTCAGACTCTTTCTTATGAAGGGAAGCACGGAACAGGTTTCAGACACAACCTCAGCATCCTATTTATTATCAGAAGTTCCTAGGCAAAACGAACATCCCTAATTAACTACAGGGGTGAAGGAACTGATATTCCCAGACTTCTGATGAGGGCTGCGATGGTATCTGACACCTGCATGGAAAATTTTAAAAAAAGCTAGGAACACCTAAACCTACAATGCTCAGAGCAGCTCAGGTCACTTTTCTGTAACAAAATCTTCCAAGGCCATAAATAAAAAGATAATAATAATAATAATAATAACCACCAAAATGCTACTAAGAACAGTTTAATTTTCCTTTGATATTTTTTCCTCTTGAAAGAGAAGGCCCCTGCCTCATTGGAGCTGCAGGAAGAGCTGCCAGGCTGAAGTGACAGTGATATTGCTTCTCCTTGAAGCAGAAATCGTCGTGTGCGTGGTGGGCCACACACCAACTTGTCAGCTCTCACAATTAATCCTCTTATTACCAGAGATCCTCCAGGATTATGGAACAGTGAGTTGGGGCAGGGCTTTCCCATTATCCTGCTCCAAATCCGGCATAACTGATAGAATAAAGGGAATATCAGCGCTTGCCAGCACAGGGCTTTATCTGTGGAGATAAACTGAGAATTACAATGCTCTACAGCCTCTTCACCTGGAAGAGGGCCAGGAAAAGTCCTGGGCTCTCACCGAGCAGCACTGAATGGGATGGAAACACAGTGAGAAGCACCAAGGTGCGTTTTCCATGGGATTATTTTGGACTGTGAGTGTGGAAATGTAACCTGTGCCATGTGTTTGAGTAAGCCTGGATATATAAACCAAGTCCTGAAAAAATGTTCTGTGTAGCAAATATCAAAATATCCCCCATATAGTCAGATAAAGTAACTTTATAATAGTTGTTGTTTGTTTTTTATAAACAAATCTACTGCCCAGGTAACATTTAATGAGCTAAAAGCAGAATGGAAGAAAATATATGTAATCTGCCCATCAGACAGCTTGTTTTGATTTGGGATATCACAGTATCAGTACCCTGCAGATAATTTTTTATCAATTTTCATCAATTCAATATGCATTTATTCTCAGCATGCAACCCTGCAATTACTTTGCAATCTGGGCATAGATCATTCCATAAATCAGTATTTTTCCACTTGAAATTTGATTTTGGAATAAGAATGCCTGTTGACATCACCCTCAGCCATGCATTTTCAGGGAAGCTGGCCTTTATTTCCTAATAAAGCACCACGGGATGCAGGTCAGGCAGTTGTTTTGTTTGCTCCCCTAATTAGGAGTTTTCAGGTCAAAGCAACAGCCAGTAACAGGCTCATAGCAGAAATGCACTTCATGGACAAGAAGTAAAGGTTTTGAAAAGTGGAACAAAGAAAAAAGACTGTTTTCGTGAGAGTGGATCAAGTGTTAACATTAAATTATCTGGTGAGAGAAGCCCTACCAAAGTAAACAACTGCTTTAATTGGGGTAACTGAATATTGCAGCACCAGAGCCCAGGGAATGAACCCAGCCAGCACCCACAGACCCTGTCACTGGCTCCGCACTAAAATGCAGTGAAAAAGATGCAGCAGGAGAGATTTTATTTCATGTTTTGGAGCAAAATGTCCTCTTTTCCCAGTCAGACACACGAAGGTTTCAGTGGTGCCCCACAGCCCCTCTCAGTGAGCAGGGGAGGTGGCAGCTCCTGGCTCCTCTGGCCTCAGAGTCTCATTCTGCTCTCTCCTTTTCATCTGTTCCCCTCTGCAGGCTCCTGAAAACACTCCTGCCTGCTGACTCTGGGAGCAGCCAAGGACCATTAAACACCAGGAATGTCCTGTTCTCTCGCAGGATGTTCTGTGCTGCTGTGTTCGAGGTGCTGCCCGTTGAAAACAGCACAAAGTGATGGATACCTCTGCAGACGGACGGCTCTCAGCGCTTGGCACCAAGCTCTCAGCAGCACAGCAGGAACTGAAATAGCTTCAGATCCCTTTCAGTCACTGAGATTTTCCCCTCTGATTCTGCTTGAGGGCATTAAACGGCCACTCAGAATCCAACCTGCATCTCTGTCCTCTCTGCAGCGGCTCTTTTACCTGTGGATGGGTTTGCACAAGGGGAGCTCGTGCTGGTTTGATGATAATTGAAAAGCAATCATAATTTGGGGCCATATCTTGTGCTTCAGAGGGGACATGACCAGACCTTGATCATTCAATTATAAATGTATTTCATGTTTGCACCCATTTTTCCTTCAGGAAGGGTGGGATCACCCTTTCTGTCCCTCCTCCCTCTCTGCACACAGACAACCACCTCCTCTTCCCCTGAGCAGGGGCAGTGGCACTCCCTGCGAATGCTGCCAGAGGGGCTCAAAGCTTAGAACATCCTTCACTTGTGAGCAACATTGGGAGCTTCTGACCAAGATTTACTTCTCATTAAAAGCTCCTTAACGAGCTGTTGCAGAGCCTTGATCCCAGACACTTCATAGCCCTGGCCTACAAAGCAAGTGAGGCAACCTCAGTTCTTTTCACCACCAAAATAAAATGCAAAAACTCACCAGGGAGCCACTTAGGCACTTGTTAACTCCAGTGTCTGCAGGAATCACTGCAGGCAGATTCTTTGTCTGAAACTGGTTTATTTGGACTGAAGTACTGAACATTTGTCTTTAGTCCACACTGTAAACTGCCTTCACAGAATGCCAGCACCACATCACAACACAGGAAAATTAAATTCTATTCATGTGGGTGCAAGCTATCATTCTGCCTTCTTGACTTTATTTTATCCATACCTCTTCACTGATTCCTAATTTATAAAGTCCCTCTATCCCTGTTGAACAAACCAGATCCTAACATGAACTAGGGAAGTTCAAATGTATTTGCTATTTGTTTCCAACTCCTGTTTTAGGTTTTACAGGAAATACAATACTGTCTTATTAAACCACCTCTGCTTTTAAACACCTTTTCCTTGGCTACAACAGACACGGGAAGATAAGACTCTCAGAGTATTTAAATCAGTGTTTTACTGTCCATGAGAGACTCTATCTGCAAGGCCATCAGTAATTAGCTCCCATATCTGACTCCATGCAAGGGAAGCTGCTTGTCCATGATAAATGAGAGCTGTGTCACTGCTCAGGCTTTGAATTGATCTGCTGGGCTACATCTGGTACTCTTGGGCAAAGTATTCTGGTTTAGGCTTCAGGAACCCTTGGTTTTACACTCAGCATCACCCCAAATAAGTAGGGCATCACTGCAGCTTTATCCACTGATGCAAAGTCTTTTGTTAACCTTCAATTCCATTATAATTACTCCTCAAATGCACCAGAAATTGTGTGACACAGCTGCCTTATTTAGTTGGAAGTTCGGAAGCAGAAGAGCAAAGGTTCCTGCTTAGATCCCTGCCCTCTGGCAGTGGGAAGCCATTCCCTGTGTCCTGTCCCTCCAGCCCTTGTCCCCAGTCCCTCTCCAGCTCTCCTGGAGCCCCTTTAGGCCCTGGAAGAGGGTCTGAGCTCTCCCTGAAGCCTTCTCCTCTCCAGAGCCTGGCTCCAGAGCAGAAGGGCTCCAGCACAGGGAGGGCCAGGGCTCTCTGTACAGGGCACTCCCCAAGTTGTACATGTCCTGCGGCAATTCCAAAAACTGTCCTGGGCAGGCTGGAGAAGGAGGGGACAGCTGGGACAGGTCCCAGAGGGCTCTGCCCCCAGCAGCTCCCTCCCTGCTCCCACCCCTCTCTGGATCAGGTGCCTGTCCTGAGGTGCCACCAGCCCTGGCCGCAGCTCAGGGGCTGCTCTGCCCACACCGTGCCACGAGCGCGGCCCTGTAGGAGTGACACCATCAGGGACCCCGGTGGGGAGAGGTAAAACAAATGTAGGATGCTCCATATAATTTCCAATTTCCATCTCTGCACTCTTCCTTAAAGGAAAGGTTTCCTTTTGAAATTCAATAAAACCCAAACTTCTGAAAGAGTGAAGACATTTCAGCTTTTAAAATGCATCTTATAGGACATCATGGGTTCTTGTAAGACAGAGCATTGCTTCAGGAAGTAAATTTCCTTCTTTAGAAACACTCTCTGCAATGTTTTCTGGGTATTGACCACTGATCAAACAATCTGCAAAACAACTGGAATTGCAAAGTGAAGCAAGGACAGAGCCACAGACTCGCTCTTCCTCCAATTTCCAGAACAACTGTCGTAGTCACCTCATGTTTTTACAAATTATCAACATCCATAACAAACATTAATGGAATAAAGAACCTGTGAGGTTGTAGAGTGTTTTAGTCTGAGACTTTGCCACACCCAGGGTTTAGCAGCTTGGTTTACTGGACAGAATTGAAGCCAGAGCCTTGTGCCTGTAGATGTGTGTTTGGCGAGGGAGAATTCACGCTGTGAGTGGCAGAAACGGGAGCACAGCAGGGACCGGGATGGAGCAGCCATGGGAGTGGGAAGGAGGGAAGGAAGGAAGGAAGGAAGGAAGGAAGGAAGGAAGGAAGGANNNAAGAAAGAAGGAAAGAAGGAAGGAAGGAAGGAAGGAAGGAAGGAAGGAAGGAAGGAAGGAAGGAAGGAAGGAAGGAAGGAAGGAAGGAAGGAAGGAGGGAGGGATCTCACCACAGCAGAGTTTGTACACTTGCCTCTTTGATGAGGTTCATGAAGCGGGGCCCAAAGCGCCAGGGCTTGTGCCTGTGGCACTGCAGGGAGCTGACGGTCAGCTGGGCCGCTCGCTGCGAGGCCACAGCCACCATGTACACGGCATCGTACATCAGGGCTGCGTCCGTCTGCAACAAAACAGCGTGGTCAGCGTGGGCTGGGCTGCTCACCCTAAGGAGCAGCAAAAGCCATTTCACCTTCA
>VYZT01056688.1:218197-302847 GCA_013400735.1 Pomatostomus ruficeps | reverse complement strand
AGTCTCATTTTGGGGAGATAGGGGGACAATTACCTCATTTGTTAAGTTTCTTATTGGGGCTTTTAGGTAGATCTGCTAATTTGTGTGGTCCACCAAATTGTATCTGCATTGTACACGGGGGTGCTGCTTGGCTTTTCCCACCTGTGACAAGTTGTGTACCTGGGATCCCATTAAAACCAAGGGAATGCCCTTTGCCCTGCACTGCTGGGGCTGCCTTGGATTTTTACCAGCACTTAAGGCATCACCAGGCAGGCTGGAGAGGGGTTAAGAAGTCCCAGATTTGTGGGGTCCATACAGGTCACTCTTCTCATGGCACTCGTGGGATTGCTCCCTTCCCAACAGGTCAGGCTGGCCCTGCTTCCCAGGGAAACCAATCCCACTGATCCCCTGGAGCACATCCCACTACCCAGGTGTTGAGGATCCTGGCTTCCGGCACAAATGTGAGCAGTGGTGTCCTAGAGAGAGGGGAACTGTCCCTCTGAGGTGTGTGATTGGGGGATTCACTTGGACTCACATGTCTCACTGCCCACTACGGCCCCGAGATCCTGGAATATTACCCCATGGATTCAGATACCAAAATTCCTGGGAGCTCTTTGTGCATCTGTGTTTCTTTTGAGAGTGGGTTTGTGGGTTTACAGGCACAGCCTCAAACTGAGATCATGCACTCTGTCCCTCCCTGTCACTTCAGAAGGGTCTCACCTTCACCTGCCCTGTGCTTCAGTGCTCTCACTGTGAGGTGGGAGTGGCTGTGTCTCCTTTAACAATGCCGCACAAATTACCTTTCAGGTAAACCTAATGAATAATGAAGCAGGAGCCTGGAAAAAAAGGCTACGAATTCTGCAGATGAGAAACCGGACTCCTTTATAGGAGCCACAGAGCTGATCAAATTTCTGTTTCTTTTCCATGCAATTCCTCTGGGAAATTAATACATTTGATTCTTTGTCTGTGCCACTTACCTGAGTAAATTACAACAGCATCAGTCTTATCAGTGTGGGGGGGTTTTGCTCAAATGTGTCTGAATTTAAGGACTAATCTTAAGACAGTGCAGAAGAGGAATTGGTCTTGATGTACTTGTCAGGATCTGCCCAAAATAATGCTCCACAATGGGAGCAAATTGTGAAATCAGAAAACATTGTGAGCGATGAGTCAGGCAGGAGGAGACAATACCAGCTGTTCCCACTGCGGAGCATTTCACAACAGATAGTTTTTCCAACCCACTCAGGGAGTCGAGGGCTGACCCCAAATCCCTCAAAATCCGTGGAAATATTCTCATCAATGTCAGCACCTCAGTTTTTACACTGGGCTGGACCCTCGGGGTTGGCTTTTACTGGCTCTGCCTGTGTCCCAGAGTCAGGGATACCAAGGAGTCCAGAAGAGTGCTGAGAACTTTGCTTTTCCCAGTATTATATTTGGGGGATTTCTGTGTGAATTCCCATCAGGAATTCCCAGGGACAACTTTCTCCCTGCTTTGGGTACGAGTGACACTGTTTGAGCACAGTGACACTGCCCAAAGCAGCACTAGGGTGTGGAATGCCAGGGACAGCACACTTCCCCTCAGGGTGTGAAGACATTTCTGAATTTTCCCTGCAATCATCTGCAATAAAGTCTAATTCCTTATCGCTCTGAGCCCCGCTCCACCCACGAGATCCATTATCTCACGCTGCAAAGGGATGGCAGCCTTGCACCCTGCCAAACTGAATGGAGCCATGTTGACCAGTAATTGCTCCTATTCTTTCCTCTCCTTCCTGGGGGAGTGCTGGGTAGGAATCCTAATTCCCTGGCTTGATGATACCTTTCATCTCTCTTTAAATTGCATCTCCAAGCTGGAGTTTCTGTGGAGCTGAGAACGAAGAGAAGGGCCACTTTACCCATTTAAAGATGCTACTCCCTTCCCACACATGTGGTGTCTTCCCCTGCAGGTCACAAACTCTGTACCTGCCCGGGCTGTTTGACTTTCTGTTGTATTTTCCACTGCACAGAGCAGAGGGCAGCTGAAGAGGTGAGGCAGCATTTCAGTTTTAGGCAGCATTTCAGTTTTGGGCAGCAATGAGAGGAACGCTGGCACCGTGACAGGGACTGTCCCTGTGCCCCCCTGGCAGCGGTGGCTGGTCACTTACTGTCATCATGCCATCCAGGAGCCCTGTCTCGGGCTTGGGCGGCGCCTGCAGCCGCTCCATCGACCACTTCTCCACCACGGACGACACGTGTGGGTTCTCGATGTTGAGCAGCCGGAACCCCGTCATGTTCACCCCGCTGTACCTGTAGGGCTCCAGGTCCAGGGCAAACAGGTCCTGAAGCACCAGCAGAAACACAAACAAAGCCGTGTTTAAAGCCGAACATGGTGTTTTTCCCTCTGTGACCACCCTGGCTACCCTGTAGGAGATGGGGACAGGCCACACAGCTGATCTTTGGAACACAGAGATCAGCTTCCCACAGCAGAACTGCTCTGCAAGGAACCTGCACATTCTCATTTATAACAGTTCTGACAGGCCAGCGTGAGGCATCAGCTGGCCTGGATCAAGCTTCCCTTTTCCTTCTCAGCTCGGGGAAGGAAAATTCCATGAGACGTGGCTGAATTCCCTGCTCCTGAATCCCATTTCCCTGCTGTGCCCCCCTGGGCACCTCCACCAGGCTGAGGGATGGGTCAGTGCCCACTGGCTCCCTGTGCTCCAGAGCCTGGCATGTTCAGGGCAGGAAAACAATGGACATTTGGGGTGACTGAGCTGTGTGGGACCCTCCCGAGCTGTGTTTGTACCAGCACAGAAAACTTAGGGGTTTGATTTTACTATAAAATTTCCTGAAAATGATTTTATCCATTTGTGATTTTGTGTTTTGATAAGTAAATGAAACATTCCAGTGATGAGACAGCAGTATCTGCGGTGAAAAGACATTCATTCTTCATTTTGTTTCACTCTGGTCCATCTGCACTTCACCATCCTGCAATTAATTGTCACTGTATTAAAGTGTTAGCCAGCCCCAGAAATGTGGCCAGACAGCTTCCTCACAAAACTGGGGGTCCTGATATTCCTAAGGAGTGCTAGCACCTGTCCTCCAGGGCTTTCCTTGACTAATGCCAATGAATGTCTCCTAGAAAAGGGGAAATTTTGGCTGTTTTTTCTGCAACAGAGAAAATTCCCCCCCAGATCTTTACAGCATTCCTTACCAGTGTTGTAAAGAAGTAGTGGTAGTATTCTGTCATCATTCCCATGGACAGAATCTGTGAAAGAGATGAAGAGGTGAAGGTGCTTCACTCTGAAAGCTCCCCGTGTGCTCAGTGCCTTCAGAAAAGCAAGGGTTAAACACATCCCAGGTCATGGGAACTTCATTGCAAAAAACCCCACATTTTCCTTCAGGAGCCAAAACCATCCTGTTGTGTTTAAATGGTGTTTTTATCATCCCTGCTCAGGAAAGAGATTAAAGATTGCAAAACATCCAGGACAAGAGAAATTACTAGAGATAACGAGAAGGTGATTTTTAAAATCCTTCAGTCTGCAGTCAGGAAGTGGTAAAAAGGAATTTACTAGCAGAGAACACAGCTTGTAGGGAGAAGTGCTCAGGGGCAGGTTTTTGTGTTCTGCTGCCAGGGGAGAACAGGGCACTGCTGAGGGCTCAGAAGCAAAGAAGGAAAACAGAAAGAAGGGAGTTTCTCTGCCCGCCTTCTGCTCCTCTGGGGAATGTGGGTCAGCAGGAGGATGCCAGAACAGCTGGGGTGAAAGAAACTTCGGGCTCGCTTGACCTTCTGGAGGCCTAAATGGACACTGAGGGCCACCTGAAGCAGAGGAAGACGAGGTTTTCCTTCCCTTTCCTGGCAGAAGCCTCTGAAGACCAGTTCAGTGACTGTGTATGGCAATTTCTCACATTAAAAAAAAAAAAGAAAAAGAAAGGAAGAAAGAAAACCCCAAACTTTCTGAGCTGCAGCAGATAATGAAAGCAGCTTAGTGTTAATCGCAAACAACTGATCTGTTTCCAGCCACTAAAAGTCAAGCCAGGAGGCAACTGTTTTATTGGAATGCTCCACTGGATTTACACATCAACATTGCCTTTTTTATTTCTGATTTTATTAATCCCCTTCTATTCTGTTTCTTGGAGCTGTTTTATCACCTGTGGAATAAGCTGGAGGCTGCTGCTCCTTCCCTGTTTGTGCACAGATAACAAAGCTGGGCTGCATCCAGGGGAACTTTTGTGGGCTGTGTTTCTCAGCTGACCTGGCTGGACTCACTCCCCCTTCCCTGGAGCCACAGGATTTCTGTGGCTTTGGGAAGGAGGTGCCAATTTTGTGGGATTTTCATGATGCAGATGTCTTTTGAGCTGAAACTGCACTGAAACAGCCCAATTGTGACCTTCTGGGGCTCAGAGCAGCTGCCAGGTTAAACACATGTGGTCTGTTCGAATGGTCTGATGCAGGAAAACAGGAGATGGGATCAAGTCAAAGCCAAGCCAGAGGAATGCTCAGAATCACGCTGGACATCCCAAAGCATCAGTGACTCCTGAGCCTGAATTCCTCGGATGCTGCTGGCAGTGTGAAGGCAGCTCCCAGTAACTCCCAGCAGCTCCCAGCAGTTCCCAGTAGCTCCCAGCAGCTTCCAGCAGCTCCCATTAGATCTCAGCAGCTCCCGGTAACTCCCAGCAGATCCCAGCAGCTCCCAGTAATTCCGAGCAGCTCCCAGCAGCTCCCAACAGCTCCCAGCAGTTCCCAACAGCTCCCAGTAACTCCCAGCATATTCCAGGAACTCCCAGCAGCTCCCAGCAGCTCCCAGAAGCTCCCAGGAGCAAGGCAATAAGAGCCTACTTGGACCAAAGATGGATTTGAGTCCAGGACAGCCCTGAGGCACGTGGCAGAGCTTCCCACAGAGCAGGTGAGCAGAAATCGAGAATGAGCCCAGCAAAGGGAGGGGAAGAGAACATCTCTGTCTGCACAGCTGCCCATAGGAAGCTGGGATGAGGTCTCATTGCACGCTGCTATTTAAATAACTTTGCATGTAATTATGTAAATAATTACGCACCTGATACAAACGCCCTATTTCAATAATAATAACAGCTTTTACTTAGAGTGGAACTCGGCTGAATGTAAACTAGGGAAATCAGCCTCAGATACTCTCCTTGTGCAGCTCCTGGCCAGCCTTCCCTGGATATATAACATTTGTTCTTCAGCCAAACCCAGATATGGTTTGACAATGGGAGATAAAGATACTTCCATCACTAATTGTCCTTTCTGGATCAGGAGCTTGGGCCTAGTCCTGTGCAGCTGTGCCCTTTCAGCTGCAGGTCATGAACCACAACGTGAATCCAAAAAAGTATCAGTGGTCAAATTATACACAGCAAGTTGACAGAGGCTGGATAAAAATATTCCCTCTTTTGTCTGAAAATCTCTTTTGGGTGCCTTGTTCCTGCTTTGAATCACATCCCAGCTCTAACTTGCATTTGTTCAACTTCCAAAACACTCCCTGCCTCATTTAGGTCCATTGTCAGCCTCCCTTCAGGGCGGGCTGGAACTGGAAGGACGGGTGAGCGCGTGAGTGGGAGCTGCACCAAATCCTGTGCTTGCTTTCACTCTGCATTTCCCTCACTCCAGCTGTTATTTAATTTCATGGCCATTAAATGCATTTCATTGCCCAGTTAATTAGCCCTGCTGTTTTGTCAGATCAGCAAGGTGCAGCACAGTGAATAAAGTCCCTCTGCCTCTTGAGGATCAGAGGTTTACACCGAGCTCACAGTCCATGCATACAGCTTCAGCTGGGCTTCACTGCTCCTCCTGTGCCCATGGGCTTTGCTGCTGTCCCAGCAGGAACCACGGGGCCAAAGGAGGGTGTCCCCACCAACAAACCCTGTATAAAATCAGGGAGGGGAGCAGAAACAGCCAGGCCAGTCCAGCTCTGCTTCTCACCTGAACAGGGGCACGTGCAGGACCTGGCCCTGGTATTTCCTCCTGTGGAAATGGGAACAGAGGCAGTCCTGTCTTTCCTTAGCCCGGAATGGGCTCCAGCCTGCCTTCCAGGCTCCTGGAAGGAGCTGAAGCTGTCTATTCTCACCTCTATTACTGTACCAGGAACGTACTCCATGGTGATGCTCGGGGTTCAATCCTTCTGCAGGAACTGAATTAATGATTCCTCTCGTTGTCTGTCACGTCGTCTTTGCAGGATGCTCTGTGAGAGCCCTGAGCCTGATTAAATATACAGTACACTTCCCCAAATGTGTTCTGGAGGTGTGAAGAAAGGAGCAGGTAATCTAAGGTTAGCAGGGACGTATTTCTGAGAGGGGAGTCTGCTGAGCAGTAAAATCTGTGCCAGCTCCTGGTGTGTTACAACAAACCAAGGGTCAGCCACAGCAACTCAACCTCTTCAGCCAAGTTCCTCATAGAAAAGGCAATATCAGACTGAATAATGTGCACGATAAATTGCAGGATTTGTGCATAGAACAGATTGCAATTTTCAAGACTCAGATTTAATTTACTTGGGGTGTCTAATGCAGACAGAGCACCACCCCTCCATGCACCAAATATTCCAGGTAAATCCACAACCAGCACCCGAGGGCCAGGCTGGTCAGGGAGTGAGGAAATCCAGGCTCTCTGATCATGGCAGAGAAGGGGAAATGTGGGAGTTCAGGGAATAGCGTGCTCAGCTGTGTGCAGGCTCTGTATTTTGGTTAAATTAGGTTATTGATTTGCCTGTTTGTGTTGTGCACACAAGGAAGTGTGGCTTGATGGGGTTTTAGCGGCAGCTGTAAGTAAGCAGGAATTGGAGAAGCAATCTGTCTTCTGGGAGGTTTGGGGAAGCCAGGGCTGGAGGAGGTGAGTGAAGAGCTGCCCTGGTGCACACACTCCCTGCACGGCTCCAGCACAGAGCTGGGATAACCCCCCTGCTCCCTGCAGGGCTTTTGGGCACCTCCTTCCCTGGGGAACGAGCAGTGCCCCCCTCCCTACTCCATGGGCTACCAAATACCTATGGCATTGCCTAAATACAGCGAACAGGCAGGAAGGAGCTGCTCTGGGGACAGCTTTAGGTGACCCTGGGTCCCGCTCCTGTTGGAAATCTTACATAATTTAACAACAACACCTGTTTTGCCCATGGAGTCTACAGGACTGTTTGCAAAGCCGAAGATACTCTCTACTGATAGCAGAGTTTCCTTGAAATGATTTCTCCAGCCTGTATTGATGTGGTTTCCTCTCCCACAGCACTGACCCACAGGTGTACTTCTCTCAATTTTCCTGTTTTCTCCCCCACTGCCATTCCCCCTCCTTCCCCAATTCTTCAGGCAGAGGAGAGCATTATCCGTGTCTGCAGCCTGTCACTTGTCTCGCTGATCCGTGTCCCACACAAACTCTGTTGCTGCTTTGCCCTCCTTTAGTGCATCTTTCAGCTTTCCCTCCTCTTCTTTTGACACTCCAGTTTTGTTTTTTGGGGTTTTTTCCATTCTCAGCCTGGCATATTGGAAGCTTTGTGCCTTCTGCAGTGTGCCAGACATCTGCACCTTCATCTCGCAGGTCCTTCAGAATCTGAGCTGTCAACTCTTCCCCCACAAATCCCGTTTTGGAGCAGCCAAAAGCAGGGATGCTTTTGGGCAGCCCTGCAGGGAGCAGCGTGGGGGGGGACAGCCCACTGTCCCTGCCCAAACGGTGCTGCTGCAGTGCCCTCCTCGCTTCTGTACCTTGAATGATTCCCACCGAGAAAATCCTAAAATTCGGTACAGGCCAGCATTCCTGGGGGCAGGAAATCCCACCCTGCAAGCTCACAGGAATTGGGTGCTGCAAGTCCCTGTCCCCAGGGCCAAGTTTCTCCAGCCTGCAGAGGAAGGTTCCAGGCTCCATAGAGGAATGCAGTAACCTTCCTTACCAACTCAGACACAAAAAGCTGCTCAGCAGAACTGAAATATATCAGTAAAACATTCCGGGATGGGAGCAGAAAGGGACTTTTATGAGCATTCAGTCAGTGGAAGCTCTCTGGATCTCTTCTGGCATCCCATCAGATTGAGTGGCAGGAAAAACAACAGCTCCTCCCTCGCAGCTACAGGTGCAGCAGGAGGGAGCTGCCAGCACAACGTGCGGCTGGCTGGGAATTATTTCCTGCAGCTCGGTGAACTGTGGGAGCCAGGGCTCCAGACTTTGATTGCCGAGGGACAGATAGCAAGTGACACCAACAAAGTCTAATTCCCACCACTCTGAGTGCCCCTGGGAACGTCCCAGCCCATTAATGTCAGGCTCTGTTTGTCCCTGCCTGGTGTGGCTGCCCAAATCTTGCTGGGCCAGCCCTCGCACAACAATCTCTCTCATTGTTTTAAAGGATGGTTTTTTCTTCTGAGTCTGTCTCTTGTTTTTTAATGGGAAAGAAATAAAAGCTCTATTGATTAAACCAGGACAAGCTGAGACACGTGGAGGGATCTCTGCAGTCAGGCAGAGCCGAGAATGTTAAAAGGAAAGGCTGTTTGCTCCTGGGGACACACGTGGGGCTCTCTGGGGACATCGGTGGCTCTGTCCAGCCCTGGGGCTGCTGCACCTTGTGGTGGAACTTCTGTCCCTACACTCCCAAGCCTCTGGCCTGGCTGGGGAGTGCCTTTGGCTTTGGTGGGTCCCAGGAAGGGGCACCCAGAGAAGCTGGCAGATTTCGGGGTGCAAGGCTCACATTGAGCTCTGCCCCCCGCCCCAGTACCTGCTTGAGGATCTCTGCCGCCGTCTCGTGCGAGCAGTCAAATATCACATAGAACTCCTTGCCCTTCTTCATCTCCTTCAGCAGAGGCCTGGCGTCCTTGTTCCCAGAGGGCAGCTGGCGGATTTTGATTTTAATGTTGTATCTGGAAGGGGCTTTGATGAGCTCCTGCAGGCGAATTAGACCTGGAAAATGACAGGCAATGACACGGCTCAGCATCCCGTGCCACGAGGATTTATTGTCACTTAAACAGGGTGTCACACACGCCACACTCCCTAAGGATAATTGCTGGTTCCACATTTGCCAGCCTCCTAGTTAATATTATTAAAGCTTTTCATTCCCATGTTTGTACTCGGCTTCAACACCTAAATATTTTGAGAGGTGTTTTTAACCAGTTGACTACAGGATATGTTCGCACTGATGTAATACAATATAAACAGACTGCAGCATGTTCAAACTGAGACACAAAAAGCACGTGAGGCTTCTTCCTTGGGAGCTCATTATTATTCCAATACCAAACAGCAAGAAGACAGAATTGAGGACATCTCCTCCTGACTTTCCTGCCTGATGTCACTCAGCAGCTGTGAGGTGTTACAGAATGTTTGGAGATCCAGCTCGACTTCCTCAAACACAGAACGTGATTCCTCGGGCTCTGTGCTCAGCTGGCACAGCTGTACACACCTCAGCTGAAGTCAGTGGAGCTGGGCCAGAGCCCTGTCCAAGTGTTTGAACACAGTGCAGTTCCCCTGGCTAATTCAGCACTCCCGTGTCATTTGCTCTGCTTCCAAACCCAGGCAGGATGGTTAAGAGCTCTTTGAGGTGTGTGATTACAGCCTCTCGTCATCCACGGCTGCAATTCACCCACAAAAACCTCCCGATCTCCTGCTGAGGGAAAGCAAAGGGCTGCCTTAAAAATATGCAGAGAGAGAGGGAGAGAACGCGGGCAAGGAGCACTTCTGAACAAAAACCAAACAAATTATTGAAATGAAGAACCTCCTGCCTCTCCTGCTGGGAGCGGGGATAATATTTGTGTGGGGTGTGAATGCCCCTGCATGAATGGCACTTTTAGGGCAAGACAAAGCATCCCTTCTCCCTCTGAGATGCACAGGGACTGGCCAATGTGTTTTTATTTCTTGTGGTGTAACGGTGTCAGACATGAGAGAGGAGGAATGAAAAGAGCTTGCGTTAACTGGCACCACTCTAACCCCAAATCCAAGGACTATTTATACTGATCAAAGTTGACATGTTTACTTTCCTGGCTCTGAGTTAACAAGATGATTGATGATTAATTTACTTTGCAAATACCCCTGCAAATGAAATCTCTTTAATATCAGTCATTTCTCTAGCTGAGCAGGTACACAGCACTTGGTGTTTTGGAATGCCAATTTGGCCATGGGGTGAGTTGGAAATGACCTCTCCTTGTTTCTGTTTTGTCCAGAAAATTTATCCAGGAGCTACTGGAGAACGTCCAGGGGGGCCACAAAAATGATAAAGGGTCTGGAGTGTCTCCCTTATGAGGAGACGCTGTGGGAGCTGGACCTGGTGAGTCTGGAGAAGCGGAGGCTGAGAGGGGATCCCATCAATCCATACAAATATCCCATTGATCCATGCAAATATCCCATCAGTCCATACAAATATCCCATCAATCCACAAAAATGTCCCCAGGGGGTGTCAGAGGATGGTGCCAGTGCCAGGATGAGGAGCAATGGCCAGGAACTGCAACACAACGAGTTCCACCTCAACCTGAGCAAGAACTTCTGTCCATGGAGGGGGCAGAGCCCTGGAACAGCTGCCTGGGGAGGGACTGGAGTCTCCCTCTCTGGGGACATCCCAAAATTCCAGAATTCCTGTGTCACCTGCTCCAGGTGACCCTGCCTTTGCAGAGGGTTGGACTGGGTGATCTCCAGAGGTCCCTTCCACCCCCAGCTATTCCGGGATTCTGGGAATCTGGGGTTCAGGGATTCTGGGACCAGTTTGAAGCTGTATTATGGGTTCTACAAACAAGAAGCAAAATGGGATTAAATATTCAACCTCCAGGGACTCCTTCCCATGGTCTGGTGAAGCGAGCAGCTTTCCAAAAGAGCAGATGCCCTTCACCAGAGGTTTTTCCTGTCACCTGCTGAGGGCACAGCAGAGTGTTCTTCCCCAGGGTTGGATGGGCTCTGACAGCAGCCAGGCCCTGCAGCCCAGCACCACTCACCCGTGCTGTCCTCGTACACCACGGTGACGATCTTCCAGTTGTAGTAGAGCACAAGGTCCAGGACGGCCCTGCTGATGGCGGCGTAGTCAGGGTACAGGTTGATGTAGAAGGCGTCCCGGTTGTCCACAGTGGGGTGCTTCCAGCGGGTCTGGATGTGCGGCACCTCCAGGGCGTTGCAGATGGACTGCACGGCGCTGACTGAGGAGCTGTGTGCCGGCCCGAAGAGTGCCGCCACCCCCAGCGCCAGTTGGTCACACGCTGAGGGAACATGAGAGGCTCTGGGTTGGCAAAAGCCAGTGACCTGTGAGATGCTCACTGAGAGCTTTAATCCTCCATCTATCCCCATCACCTCAAAGGGAGAGCGGGGCACCGCGCTGCTCCCAGACCCACGGAGAGATGTGCCAGTGGTTCCAGGGGTGTGTAGGGGAGGTTTAGATGGTAAAGGGAGCAGCTGAGGGAGCTGGGAAAGGGGCTCAGCCTGGAGCAAAGGAGGCTCAGGGGGGCCCTTCTGGCTCTGCACAACTCCCTGACAGGAGCGGGTAGCCAGGGATGTCGGGCTCTGCTCCCAGGGAAAAGGGACAGGAGGAGAGGGAACGGCCTCAGGCTGGGCCAGGGGAGGCTCAGGTTAGACAGCAGCAGGAATTTCTTCCTGGAAAGGGTGCTCAGGCCTTGGCAGGGGCTGCCCAGGGAGGTTTGGAGTCCCCATCCCTGGAGGTGTCCCAGGAAGGACTGGAGGAGGCACTCAGGGCTCTGGGCTGGGGACAAGGTGGGGATTGGCACAGGATAGACTCGAGGGGCTGGGAGGGCTTTTCCAGCCTCAGGGATTCTGGTTTGGTTGTAGTTCTGGAAAGGGCTTTTCTGACCAGCATTAAATCCTACACCCTTTGCTACAAACAAAACCTGCACTGCTGGCTGCCTGCAGCCCATGGGGATTCCTGGACTGCCTTTCGAAGAACAGCTTCATCCCAGAGGAGCCAGGAGCTCAGTGGCTGGGCCTGGCCAAAGGAACACCAGGAGAATGCAGTCCCATGGCAGAGTGTCAGGAAATACATCCCAGAAGCCACAGCAGCCTCTCCATGGATCATCCCCACTCTGGGACTGGCATCTCTCTCCCTGTGTCAACCGCTCTGGTTTCAGGCTGCTGCAGGAGCACGAGCAGCAAAGGCACCAGGATGGATTCACTGCTCCCCACGGTCTGTGCTTACAGAGCAGGCACTAAAGCCTAAAGCCCTCAGCACCAGCACAGGGACATAAAGAACCAGCATACGCTGACATTTTTATGCCCCTCCAAATCAGCCAAATACATCAGCAGAGCTCTCCTTCTCCTCACGCCCGTATCTCAGCCTGGACAACCCTGCCTGGAGCTGTCTCTGCGTTTCTTTTTCTCTCCCCTGTCTTTGCAGGCTGACAGACAGGAGATGAAGTAATATCAGTTATTGCTGTCCACTGGTAAAATTTACTGCCAGGGTTTTGAACAAGGCTCCCGAGTGGGACAGAGCCCTGTACTGAGCTGCAGGGCTGCTCTCTTTCAGTTCAGAAATTACTCTGATCGAGAGAAATATTAAATACACCAACTTCCACAATGAGATCCTTTAAATTCATATTTAGCTCTCTGACAGTAATAGAATACGACAGAAAATCAATTATTTCCTGTTTCCATTCTGCAAATGAGTGTTTTACAGACAGCATCAAATGCACAGGCTTTCCAGGTTTAATTCACAAGCCCTTCTAAAGGATCACAGGTTTTAATGTGCAAATTGCATAAATAACCTCAATAATTCATGATGAGAAGAAATTGCCGCTGTCTGTGCGAGGTTCTTGCATGTAGATTGACAACTTTCTCCATATGAAATGGAGAAGGCACTTTCACAGCAGTCACAGAAGATATCCTCACTCTGCAGGGAATCTAAAACACTGCACCAGCCTGGATTACATGGATTGTAAATCCACTACACTTGGGATTCCATAGCATGTAGCTCCAGCATATACCTGATAACTGAAAAAGAACGCAATAAATGCAATTTAAAGCTCTTTTTGATGCTCCTTGAAAGCACTGTCCTTTTCACCACTCTTACTAAGAAACTGGAGTACCATGAGAAAAATGTGGTGGTGTAGATGGTTGAAAGGTGACAGCTCTCCAGCTTGGTTTCTGGAGTGAGGTATTTTTATTTTCCAGCCTTCCAGCAAATCCAGTTCCAGGAACTGGGCTGTTCTTTATAATATTTTATCAAGCTGGCCTCCTAGAGGCCAAGGAACACGTAGAGCTTAAGGAAGGTTAGGACTTTTTACCCCTCTCAGTTTTGACCTGCAAGTCAATTAGATGGGAGTAAATTGGGCTATAATTCTCCTTCTCAGGACAAAAAAAAAAAGAAGACGCAAAAACTTCCAAACCTAATCACCCCAATTCTTATAGCTGTTTATAACAGAGAAACTTATTTCTGTCTCCAGGCCACGGAGCATTAATATTTCAGGGCAGGGAGACTACTGGCCTCTGGTCCTCAAAGTGCAGCAGAAATAATTTACTCGTACTGGGTATCTGTGCTAATTCTGGCTTGTGACATCCCACTGTGCTTCCTGTGAGCCTGTGATCATTTTTCCTGCAGAATTCCAGGTGGCAAATCTATGTTTTGGAAAGAAAAATGGCTTGGACTTGCCACCTGCCATCTGGGACTCTTAGCATGTGGACAGGACAGAGGGGTTATTCAGGAAGCACATGACAGCTCCGAGCCCAGCTTGATTCTAGCTCAGATACCTCTGAAAGATTAATTTTCTGTTCCTGCTGGTACACGTGATACAAGCAGAGCAGGAAAGGAATCAGGCCGGGGAAGGTGTAAAGAACAAACCACGGATGTAACTGACACAGTAATTGAGACAATTACCTCTTCTTGAGGCTTCAAAACTATCAAAAAGGTTAATTCTCTGGATGTCGTAGGTTAATGTGGTATTAGGCATCAGTGTTCTGTTTCTATTAATGTTGGTGACAGCAAACTTGAAAGCCAATTCTTCAATATTAACAGGTTCATTTTCCACAGTTTCGAAGATCCCTCCTGTTAGAACAGAGACAAATGAGCAGGATTATTCACCTCTTAATCGCCGCACAGTAAGAGAGAAAAAAACATCATAAGCAGGAATTTCTGAGTGTTCATCAAGGCAAACCCGATGGGTGTTCAAAGCGCTGCAGTAAGGGCCCAGTGGATAATCAGTTTTATCTGCAGGGGCACCGGGGTTAACTCAATATTATAAATGTTACTTCACAAACATCTGGAGGTGTGTTTGTCACCCAGCCTTCACATGCTGGTGAGAGCCTCTGTCAAGCTCCTTTCCAATGCAAGCAGGGCTGGACATGGCTCTTGTTCCCCTGCTCCAGTCTAATCTACATTTAGAGGTGAAATTTGGATGTGTTGATGTTTTCTGAAGCGTTTCTGCAAACCCTGGCAGTATGAGATCCACTGGGGAGTTTGAGAGCAAACAGACTGAGAGCGTCCCCTGGAGCTCTGCGTCCCCTCTGGTGTCTCACAAACCCCAGGCAGTGCTGTTGGTTGTTCCTCACTTTGCTCAGGGGCAGGGGAATATTTTTGCTTTTCCCAAGGAAAAGGGCGCTGAACCCACGGATGCAGCACGTGGCTGATGCACAGGCTGCTCCCACGGAGGGCTCCTGCTCTGTGCCAAGGGACAGCCACATTCCTGGGGGTGGGGAGTCCAGCACCAGCATCCTGGCACTGCTCTGAGAGCCTGAACCCAGCACAATCATTCCCAACTTCCCATCCTTCCTCTGGACTCTTCCTCGAACGTGTGTCCAGAGCTGTGTGACCCAGGAGGTGTCCCAGCCCACCCTGTGCCACCCCAGCTGCTCTCGGGGCACTGCTCACTCCTCAAACTGAAATGTTTTTTACTCCTTGCTCCCTTTTTAAAACAAGTGAGGTGGGAGGGAGGTTCTCTCTGCAAAAAGAGAGCCAGCTGTCCACAAAAGGACTGTAAACAACCCGAATTTTTGGAAGCATAATGAACTTCCCCAGACCATACCCTGTGATAGGGAAGGTGTCTCATGGCCCCAGCCTGTCCCCAGGCTGGGATGTCTGCTCCCTCCAGCCTCTTGAGACCTCAGCATGCCAACAGCATATTCCCACTGCCCAGGGGTGCTGGGATTTGAGGAATGCACAGCAAACATGGCTAATTTGAACAAACTGCTCCTCTAAACAGCAATCTCCAGCTTCAGTGCTTGATTCTGCAAGTGTAATTTACTCATTTAGCACGAGTCACTGGAGAATACTTTGTATTTCTCACTTAGATATTTCCCCATTTCCCCGTGTGAAATCTGAGGCTCCTCTCTTTATAACTTCTGGGCATGTGAACACATTCAGCTCATGAGCTGCACTCTCCTGCAGTTCTGATGTCCCCCACGTAGGAATAGAGCAGTCATTAGCTGACCACCAGAAACAGGAACACACCGGAATCAAAGCCTGGTTTGAATTTCAATCCTGCAGTGAAAACCCCAGAGGCTGCCAACCCCAGTCTGGTAATAAACAGCATTATTTTATCTCCTGAACCCACACAGAGCAATGCCGTGACATGGCTTAAGCAGGAATTCTCTCGTTCACTCCATGGATTTCTCACATACAACGTGCAGGTATCAGAACTTCAGAGACTTCCTCCCTCTTCCTCAGAAAACATCCAAGTGATTACGAAAGAGTGTGATACACAAAAAGAGCCCCAGAAAAGTCCAAGTGCAGGATCTGGAACCAAAACACTGAGCGGAATGCTAAAAGCCAGCAGGATTTTCCAGAGCTGCAGACTCCAGATCACCTGAAGGGAGAAGAATCTAAAGCCTGTCCTTTCAGATCCAGCCCTGTAATTCCTCATCCCAGTGATGATCCCAACAAATGCAGTGGTTAAATTCAATTCTCTTTCCCTCATTTCACCTGAGGAAGACAGTTCTTTTCAGTGAGCTGTAGTGCCAGCCGTGGCTTGGTCCAGGAAATCCCAAGACTTCCTTGAATCCCTGCTGGAAGCAGCAGAGCATCGCTCCATCGGGGAAGGTGGATATCACGGCTACGAGGGATGGCCTGAGACAACCTGGACATGAGGGGGTCCACAATCCCTCCCCTCTTCCAACAGGATGAGCATTTTGCCATTTGATCTTGGCAAAAACCCCCTCCACCTCAGAAATTATTACTGCGCATTCTATCACTTTCTGCTTCTTTTAAAATTAATTAAAACTACTTCATCCAACCACCCTTGAGGCAACCTTCACACCTGTGTGTACACAAGCACTGCCTCCTTCTAGGGCCAGAACTATTTCCAGACCTCTAATCAACTGCCTGTTAAATGAAGATTAATTTTAATTGATGCATAACCAGGAACTGTTTACACCTCATTAGCAGAATTCCGCAGAATTTTCCCTTTTGGAAAGGAGTGGAAGCTTGCTGGGCAGCAGGAAGGCAGGGAGGGGAAGGGGGAGTGATGGCAAGAGGAGAAATTTTGTGTGGATGCGTTTTCTGAGCAAACTAATGAAAACTCTGGGCTATCAACAAACCCCAGGTTCCTTTTGCACATTAACGGGGCAGGAAAGCTCTGACAGGAGCTCTGATCACAGGCTTTATTTGCTGTGAGGTACCCTGGGTAAAACAGGGAATCATGGAATGGTTGGGTTGGAAGGGCCTCAAAGCTTCCCCACTTCCACCCCTGCATTTTCAGCCATACATCCCTAATGACATCCAGCAATTCCATAAATAGTCTCTTCTCCCTCTCCTGCTGGTGACTGGCAGCCAAGCCCAGAATTTATTGCAAGGTCCAGGTTAAAAGAAAAACAGTGGAGTAAGTGACAAGTCTGATGGAGACCCAGTTTGTCAGATGATTCATTTAAATAAAGTAATTACTGCACAACATTTTAAAAACAAATTAACCACAGCATCATACAAGGGAGGGAGGGAGGGAGGGAGGGAAGGAAGGAAGAAGAAATCAATGTTAACTCAAAATATAAATGAAGCTGTTATTGCTGAGCAAGAAAACTGGCTTTCATGTTGGGCTGCTGGTAGCACTTAGGTGGAAAAAACTGTAAATTTTGGAGTCCTCCCTTTCACTTCCCTCCTCTCTCAGTCAGAGAGGGAATCCTCCACAGCAAACCAAAGGCTGCCGAGTCCTGGTCAGTGGCAGACCTGAATTTTCACTTATTTTGTAAAGCGATTTCTTCAGGGATGAAGGAAATAACCAATATCTGCCCCTCCTTGGAATTTAGCAGTGGAAGGGAGGAGCGAAAGACTGCTTGGGTACGGCTGCTCTGCCAACAGGGGCAGAGCCACACCAGCGAGTCCAAGTGACAGACAGGGCAAAGCACCAGCTCCAGTCACTCTGAGCACAAAAAACCCCAGAGTGAGGAAAATGTCACAGCTGCAAGAGCACACTTCAGCCGGCACACCTGGAAAAGCCCCTGCAGCCCTCCCAGGCAAGCAAATATTTCCATTTCAAAGGGTCAGCAGGGACTGACGGAGCTTTAGTAAAGGTCAGAGCTGAATCCATTCCCAGAGGGGGATTTTACAGTTTATGACTCTTTCTAGTTGAGGATAAACCCCTGTTTCTACACGGCTGATGCTCAGATTTCCTGTGCTGGCTTAAAGGAGGAATTTCCCCAGCCCAAGTGTGGCTGGGGAGGGACCAGGACACGGCTTCTCAAGACTGTAAGAAATCTGCAACCAAACAGAATAATTTTTTAATGTCATAAATGCAGAGCTGGCTCTGGGGTTGTGGTGATGGTTTAATTCTCCTTTCTATGGCTGTGGGAAGCTGAAACCTGGCACGGGCTCAGGACCTGAACCCTGACCAAGGGAGGGGATGAGCCCCAAGTCTCAAACTCCGCAAATGGGGTTTTTTAGGAAGTATAG
This sequence comes from Pomatostomus ruficeps, assembly GCA_013400735.1. Taxonomy (NCBI): domain Eukaryota; kingdom Metazoa; phylum Chordata; class Aves; order Passeriformes; family Timaliidae; genus Pomatostomus; species Pomatostomus ruficeps. The sequence goes on along the minus strand of VYZT01056688.1, from coordinate 285,130 downwards.
TCTTGTTTATAGCAAGGTCGCTGTCTGTTTGTCAGATTTGGGTATCTCCTCTGTTCCAAACTGCTTCTGTCCAAAATCCAGCTCTGTGTTCTGGATGTGGTTTTATTCCAGCTGCTTTTCAGAAGGTTTTGCTCCCAGCTGTCACAAGGATGCTCAAAATTTGCTTGATTTTTTGGCCTGAACTCTCAGAGGGACTCAGCCCTTCTGCCTTTTCATGCAGCTTAATTAGCAGTGATGAAACTGCTGCAAATCCCACTTTGGCCTCAGACACATGCAAGGTCTCGAGCTGCAGCTCCTCACCAGGGCTCCGAACCCATCACCCAGCACAGAGGACAGGAAAAAAAAGTGCTAAATAAAAATGTTAATGCATTTCTCCACCCAGAACATCCCCTGTGAGGGCCAGGGCAGGCTATTATAATTATCTGCACTCCAGAAAGGTGCACTCGGCCCTGATTTGATCCTTTGGAAAGCCGAGGGATAAAAATACATATGTGTATGTATATATAGAAAAGGTCGAGCTTATTAAGATACAAGGATCTGCCTTTTCCAGTGGGAATTATTTCACTTCAGCTTGCAGCATGGAGATCTTTCCCAAAGGCACAATTGGCATGATTTATGTGACAGAATTTCTAAGTAATGAACTTTTTCTTTTTTATTAACAGGGAAAAGATCTGGTTGACCAGATTTAGGTACCTCTCGCAACACCAGGCAGGAATTAAAGCATCACTTTCGAGGTGCGAGCTCTCGATTTGATAGGAAGTTTTACAACCGTTGCCTGGCTCCTTATGGTTTATATTTCCCTCCACCTGCACTATGCCATGGCTTGTGGGCTGTTCCAAAGGTGTCTCCCAAATCCATCAGATATTGATCAAATTCCCTCAGCGTTGAGCATTTCTCCTGCCACACTGGAACGACTTAAACAGTCCCACTGGAAAAGAAAATTACTTCCTCCTGTCTTTTTTAAATCTTTCCGAGCCCCGCTTCACAGATCTGCTTTTCCCAAGTGTCTGAGAGAGAGGATTTCCCTCTGAGACAGCCAGACATCCTGACACAAAAATTGCTGATCATGTGCAGGACTGCTGGAAATGGAGAGGCAGCAGGGAAGCAGAGAGGAAGCAACAATCATCCAAAAAAAAATAAAAATCAATGCTTATATTGTTAGTAATAAATATAAGGGGGAAAGAATTTGTCAGAAATAAAAAGGAGAAGTGGAGAGTGCACAGCAAGCTGGTGGAGTGAAGACTGAAAGACTGATGGCACTGAGCTGGAATTTGTATTTACTGCTTTTATCTGAGTGCATCTCAAAAGTATCCAACAGCTCCCAAATATAGAGAGGTTGTTTGGAAGATACAAAACAATTGTACCTCACACCTGAGGAAACCTCAAACCAAAGGAAGCCATAGAGCCCCCAGCTAAAACAACAGCAAGGAAAATTGAACTCAGGGGGTTTGCCAGCGGATTGTACACAGGCACCTGGTTAATCAAGGGGGATATCTGTGCAAAAAATGCTTTACACTGTCCCTTGCAGTGGCTGCAAGAGGTGACTCACAGAAAGCACAATAAACACAGATTTTTCTGCACTCTGGCAGAAGGTGACCCTTAGGAAGAGTCACTGGACTGAGCCCTGGGAAGTGACACCAGAGAGGAGCCCCAAGGGGAGAGGATGTGGCCCCACTACAGAGAGCTGTGAGCTCACATTTGCAATGAAGCTGCTTCAGGACGAGTCACTTTTCCGCAGCTGTTAGCCAGGAATAGAAAAGCGTTTCAAAATCCAAGACAATGCTTTAAAATGAGCACCAGTGAGCAAACAGCATCTTATAAATGTCAGGGCTGTATCTTTAAAAATTCCACAGCCTGTCTCTCCCTGAGTGCCCATTAGGCACTATTATCCCTAAGATGCTTAGGAACATACGGTCTCGATTAAAGCTGGAGAAATCGGAGCTTATCCTGAAAAAGCATGGATAAAACCAGATCACAGAGCGTCCCAAAGTACATCCCTCCCAGACAGGAGGTGGTAGAGGGAGGTTAAAGTTGAGGGGGGACATTTAAGCTCTAACTTTGGTGTTTGGCTGTTGTCTTTCAGAATTCCAGCTGCTCCAGCTGTCCTGAGGGCAGAGCTGCCTGTCCACACTACACGGTTTGGGGGACACGAGGAAATTTGCAGGTTTTGCACAGGATTTCTCTACAACTCTTTAACCCGTACAGCAGCATGTTTTCCTCATGCTGCTGCAGCATTCTGCCTGTCTTTAACTGCCATTAATGCAGTTTCATCCTTAAATCCTCAGGTGCCAGAAAGGAGTATAGACAAAAAGGGCTGCCAGGTTCCTAACCAGGGCGTTATTTATCTGGCAGCTGTTTCAGAGCACATTTTCAGCCCAGTGATGTCTGAGGGGCTCATCTGTGCTGATGCTCCCGAGGCTGGGGGTGCAGATTTTGCAGCAGCTCCACTCTTAGGAGTAATATTTAATCATCACCTGTGCTTTGAGCTGCCACAGCTCCTCATCACAATGATGCCTGGCTCTTGAAAAGCCACTTGCTGGGGGTGCCTGCAATTCAAAGCTTCCCTGGCAATTATCAATCTGGAGCATTCCTGCTCCTCGATCTACCAAGGGCCATTTGAGCCCAAGAAATGTCTCGTTCAACATCTGCATTTGCAAATATTAAAGCACTCAGTATAAACAAAATGCCGCTGCACCTGACAACAGCTTCACATCAAGTGCTAAATTACACAGCTCCCAGAGAAATATGGAATGGGAACCCAAACAACTCCAGCAACACTTCCTTGTTGTAGGGTTTCCCTCAAAAAATGAATCACAGAATGGTTTGGGCTGGGAGGGACCTTAAAATCATCCAGTTCCACCCCCCAGCCTGGCCTTGGACACTGCCAGGGATCCAGGGGCAGCCACAGCTTCTCTGGGCACCCTGTGCCAGGGCCTCCCCTCCCTCCCAGGGAACAATTCCTCCCAATATCCCATCCATCCCTGCCCTCTCTCAGTTTGAATCCATTCCCCCTTGTCCTGGCACTACGTGCTCTTGTAAAATTACACATATCACATATATTGTTAAAAAGACACCATTTCCTTGGAAGAAAATCCTTGGAATTTCAGCAACAGAGGAGCCCAGGGTTCCCAGCAGTGTTGAAGCTCACACACTGAGCTGAAATTCCCATGCATAACAGAGTCTCATTCCCTCCAGGAATCCTCGCTCTGGGGGGACTTTCCAGGCTGCAGCATCACTTTTCTCAATGCTCAACACCCCTGGGGAGTCCTTTGGAATCCAAATTTCATTTCCAGGTGAATCTGGGGACTCCAGAGGCTCGAATCACTTGGGAGGGCTGTGAAAAGGGAGAGTTTTCAGCTGAGGCTCCTTCCTGCTGTGTGGGCAAATCTGGGGATGCCTGAGCCAGCAGTGGCTCAGATCCAGACAAACCCCAGCCACAAAATGTTCCACATTTGCACCTCATGTGCACATGGAAATGTCCTTCACCTGAAATCCCACTCGGAATGAGACATTCCACTGCAGCAGCTTCACTGGGAGCAGCTTCACCAGGAATTATCAACACTAATTAGAGATGGCAGCCACAGTTATTACATTTATAATATTAAAGGTATTCCTAGCGGTAATTGGTACACTTATGCATAGGGAAGTTAGATATGCACTTTGGAAAAAAAAATAGCAGGAAAATTTGATCCTGGATAATTTTTCCCAGGGGTTAAAACTGTGGTGAAAAATTTAATTAAAGAATTAAAGAAAGAAAAAGACAATTATCTGAAAAAACTGGATACAACATCTCCAGGCTCCACAAGTGAATATCTGAGTTACTAAATTGTTACTCATCTTTTTAAAATGTGAAAGCTGATGCTACTGGGCATAAATATCATAGAGGTTTTCTTTTAGCCTCATAACTTCACTGTAAGAAAAAACTTCCATCAAAAGCCCATAAAATAACCTTGCCATGAAGAGGAAACTGCAATTAGTACAGTGTGTAAAGATGGCTTCAATTCAATTTAATATTTCCATAATTGATGAAACAAAGGATGGCCACAATGGCCATCATTTCAATGTGCTACCACCAATCTCCTGATGGAACAACTTAAATATCAGAATAAAATTAAAAATTCAGCTGAAACAGACGCTTGATATTTTCCCTTGCTCAGTTTTCCTTGCTGTGTGTCACATTTCCCATGCGGGGTATTCCACGATTCGACATTTGAGCAGGTTTACATTTTTGGGGGAACTGGGTTTTAAATCTGTTCAAAGTGGCACCAAGACAAATTTTTCCCTGAAAACCAACCCCAAGTGCACGTTTTTAGTGTTCTCCTACTGGTTCCAGTAAATCCAGGGCTACTCAGGAAGCACAGAGAACACAGAGCTGTCTCTGGTTGTTATTTTCTGTAACGTGTAAAAGGTGTTTGTTTGGGCTTTTGTTTGTTTTTAGTAAAAGGGTCTGGTTTGAAAGGCCCAGAGCCAGCAGTGCTGCTCCTCACCACGCTGCTGTGGTGGCACTGCTGCCTGGGCTCAGCTTGGGGGTACAGGTGTGAAATTGAGCTGGTGGTTTCTGCTGGGGCATCACTGGAGATCCTCCGAGGTTCCTGCCTGGCCCGAAACTTTCTGAGGTCCTGGAGGCAGCAATGAATCCTGGCCAGGGAACCCGGGCAGGAGGGCAGGCTCCCTGAACAGCTAGGTGTGTCACAGCAAGCTGGGACACAGAATTCTGTGCCCCAGTGACAGCACCAGCCCCACCCCCGCTCTGTTTTCTGACACAGAACACTGAGAAATGGCCAAACCAGCCCCTGCAATCCACGCCCCGTGCAGATGAAAGGCTGTGTGCACGGCACTCCTGGTGATTATGGCTCGCTCCGTGACATGTGTCTGATGGCTCAGATTGGCTGCTCTGGAGAGGGATTTCATTTAAGGCACTTATGGCTTTGGGTTCAAATTATTCACAAGAGCTGATTGAAGCTTATGTTTCACCCCGCAGCTCGTGCTCAGCTGGGATCATCTGCTGCCTGCCTGTCACCTCCCTCCTGCAGGACCTTCTGCCACCCTTCTGTGTCCCCCTGCTATTGTTCAGCCACTTCCCAGAGCAATCAGAACCCGCTGCAAAATCAGACGCCGGAACAAAATCGCCCTACCCTGGTATTTGATTTTTTAAAATTTATTTAATCGTTACATCTGCAGTTTTTCAAGCCACCTTGGCAACAGGGTTTGGATCTCTGGTTCCCATGAGAATTAGGAAGAACACTTTTCCTTGAGGGGAAGGGAGCCAGCCTGAGCTCTATGCATCATTCAAAGCCTCCTGCTCAGCGAAACCTGTGCAGGAAACCACCTGGGGTTTAAGGGAGCACCAAACAGAAAGCAGCCAAATGGGTTTGAGAGGAGAACAAACACCGAGCTCTTGAAATAAAAGAGCCAGAACATGGAAGTGTGAGATTTCACACGTTGCTGCGTGGATATCCTGTATAGCTTCATCCTGATTCCTCTGTGCTCCCTAATGATTATCACATCTCCCTTGCACGAAATGGGGGGTATTTCTTGAGACAAACCCTTGCCTTCGTGTCCACTGCAGCAAATGCAGCCTTTGAAATATTCAGTTGTTTCAGGGAAGGGAGTTGAGGGCACCCTTTAACTCACAGATGACCCCAGGTTGGGTGGGAGTGTTGGTCTGCCCTGTAGAGGGATAGGCTGAATATCAGGGAAAATTCCTTCCCCAAAAGTGTAAGCAGAGGTAGACTGGAGGTTTGAATTCCAGAAAAGGCTGTAAAAATACATCATTAGGCATTTACGAGTCATTTTTGTTCAGTAAGGCTGCAGCAGGGAGCTGAGTTAGCTTATTAATATGAGGAATTGCTGTTGCTCCTTAACACATTTCCATCAATGTATGAGAACTGGCGAGAAATGAAGAGCAGGAGAAAATGAAAAAGATCATCCAAAAGTTCCTGCCTGACAAACTCAATCGAGTGTTTATTTGCTCAGGTGTTTACTGGTGAGCTCCTGGGGCATGACTGGGATCCTTTCAAGGGGTAGGAGATCTCTCAAATCTCCTTTTGTGGCCACGAGGCCCCTTTTAAATAGAAAAGGAGCCCAGATGGCACCGATTCGACACGTCTGGGGGGAAAAAACCTGCAAAAAGCAAAGTAGCTGAGCTGCTAAAAGAATGTGCAGCTTCTCATCAGCACAGGAACTGCCACAGGACTCAGGAAAAAAAAAAAAAGGTGCTGGGGAATGCTTTTGAGAATTCCCAGCTCCCTGGAAGAGCAGTGGAAAGGATAAATCGCAAGGTGGGATTTGTAAAATGGTGAAAATGACCTGGTGAATGCCTTCCTTGTCCAAGGCATTGTTTGGAAATCAAAATAAATAAATAAAACAGAAAAAATAAATTAATCTCTTTCTCTGAAAGCCCCATGTAATGTTCACAAATATTTTTAGAGTGGAGGTTGTGCGTTTTTGACAAGATGTAAAAATAGATTTCGTGCTCTTTCTGCCCTGGCAGAGATCTTTCCATGTGCCCCACCTAAATCCAAACAAATTTGGGAAATTGTGACATGAACTTTACCGAGCCTTCCCCATGACACTCATCAAATCAAACATTAAAAATCAGGGGGATTGTACAATAGCAAAGCAAACATAAATTAATTCATTTTCTCCCTCTTTTTTTTCCCACTGAAAATGGAGAGATGTGAGAACCATCTGAGAACCAGCGGAATTTGCAAAAACTAAGGGAAAAAAAAGTGTTTTCCACGTTTCGAGCCTTTGGAATGTTGCTGAGGTAGCCTTCCAGCAAGGAGGCAAAGGGATGGAGAAACCAATGGTTTGGCCTTTTATTTAAAACTCAGCATGGCCTGAGCTTGCTTTGATGTTGAACAGTGAGACTGGTGTTTTTCCTCAGCACATGAAATTATATTGTAGGATTTTAAAAAAAGCAGAGCTCAGCTGGAGGCTGCACTGCTCCATCCACAGTGCCAAACACATTCCTGGCGGTTTCTCTTTTGCTTTTAGGGAGCATTTGCTGTTGGTTTGCTGAACAGCTCCCAGCCATCGCTGGTTTAATAAAATCATCTGAAATATTTGGGTAAGGATTGAGTGATGGAGCTGCCGGCCCCGTGCTGCTCAGCTGACCAGCTGGCACACCAAGGACTCTCAGGCATGTTGGGTTTGATGTTTCATTCCCTCATTTCTTCAAAAGGGTTTACCTGAGGAGAGTATTTGAATCATGCATGTGCTGGAGATGTTCCTCATTCCTAAATCATCTGGGACTTGAAAGATTACACAGCTTCAAGATTTATTCTTTTTTAAAGAAATAAAGTTTTTCCTTCGTTTGGGAATAACTTGTGTTAGGAAAGTGCTTCCTTTGCATTATTCAGGCTGGCTGGTGATTAATCACAGATTTCCTCAGCCAGCACAGTGCCTGCTCTGCACAATGTCCTTGTGCTGCAGAGGCTCGGACAGCCCAGCACCCCCTGCCCTGCACAGCATTTTCTCTGTTTTCTGTTGAGTTTTAAGCATTAAAGTCCCTGTGGAGCTCCAGGAGGGGGGAAGACATGGAGAGGGACGAGCTCTGCTCCAGGGGGAGATGTTTACAGCACCCAGGGGAAGAGCTCCATGGAAATAGAACTATTCCTGGGAAAACCTGAGGATGATATCGAAGTTCCAGCCTGCTGCAAAGTGACATTTTGAATAACCCTGAGCTCTCTCAGTGACCCCAGGAACAGCTGGGGAGCTTTCCTGGGACAGAGCCCCCTGCTTTGGGAAAGGGATTCCATAGAATCATGGAAGGCGTTGGGTGGGAAGGACCTCAAAGCTCATCCGATCCCCTGCCATGGGCAGGGACTCCTCATGCTGCTCTTTTTTCCCTTTTCCCCCCTCTTCCTTTTCATTTTCCCATTCACAGGCTCACCGCAGAATGGGTTGGGTTGGAAGGCAATTTAGGATTCCCACAGAATCCATGAGGAAAGAGCTCCAGGAGCGGCGGGCGCAGCCTGGGAGTGACTCAATCCCCTGCTCCCGAGGTCAGAAATGCTGCAGCTCCCCGTGCTCTCCAGGGAATGTTCGGATTCCAGTGATGTTTACTGATGTCACCAGGACTGCCAGGGAAAATGCTGGGGGTATCCAGGGCCTGACACACACACACACAAAGAACAACCCCAAAACCCAAAACCAAAACAAAAACACCTCTTTTCCCTCTTTACCACTAAAATTGCTTTTACACCCCAAGCTGGCCCATCCTGACCAATGTCCACACGGATATAGGAAACTCCTTGGATTTTAGGATGATTTACAACTTGCAAACTACCCAAACCCAATAAATTATTCAAGGCATTAAGCCCCCAGTTTTCAGGATGAGCCGCTGTGCCTGCAAATAATTACATGCACAATTTATAGCAAACAGGGGCAAGGGCAGTTTCTGATCTGTAGATCTCTGCCCACCTGATTATCCCACAAAAGGATGGTTCTGTGCCATAAAATGTTCCCGGAGTCATCTGTCTCGGGCCAATTGCTCCCATAAAATCAGAGCCCGAGTGGAAGTCCTCTCAAAAGGAAAAAAAACCACCCAAAACCCAAAGTAAAACAGTAATTATACAATTACTCTGTATCATTTTTTTTTTTTTTGGCAACACAGCTTTAAAAAAATCTTTAAAATCTTTCTTTAAATATGTGGTTTATTGTTATCGTAATTTCCCTGGGGTCTGCTGCACTGGCAAACTTGTGGTGCATCACCTAAAACCGTCACTGTGGTGCCTTTGGTACCCATAAAAAAGACATATCTTCCTTAATGTTGTTCTAAAAACTATTTTCATGTTCCAGCATTTGGATTTATGGAGCATGGGCTGTAGGTATTATAGAATTTTTATTTTAAAGTACTAGACTCACAAGAAGTAAATAGGGCCACCGTTAAGTGCAAAATAAAAGAAGCACAACAACAAAAATAAAAGGTATTATATTCAAGGAGGCAAAGCATCAGGGATTTTATAAAGCTTGATTTCCACTTTCCTCCGCAGGCCTGAGATTGCTCACAGCTAAATATTGTGAATTATTCCAATCCAAACCCCAGCCTGAGAGAGGTTTCCGTGCACCTCCTCCCCAGCCATGCTGTTTAACATGCAAAGGAGGCAGGAAATGCTGAAATGTTTTTCTCCCCACGCTCTGAAGCCTGGATGCAGCTGGAAAATCTTGTCAGGGCTGTTAAACTCTCGTGGGGAAAAAGAAAAGGTGGGTTCTGCAAATGTGAGTGATGCCATCCCTACCCATTCAGGGGGAAATGTGCAGCCAGGGAGATACCAAGGATCTCAGGTGTTCCCTGCACTCCGTGCTGCAGCTCTCACTCAGGTGTAGAAAAAGCTCTCTGAGCAAAATCCCTCTGCATTTTCTGCCAGAGCCCCTCTCCTGACCCACTCACAGCATCCAGGACCCCGCTGCCTCGGCTCATCCACTCAGGAAAATGAGATTTTTATCCCCCGCTGAGCTCCCACCCTGACACTTGCCCCCGTCTTTGCTTTTGAATTGGGTGACTTTTCATTTTCCCAGAGATGGTTGTAGCTGCAGTGAAATTTAATGTGAACACCACAGAACTGGTGCAGAAACTGCAATATATGAATCCACCGACTTGCAAAATGGCCCATGCCACAAATACACCGTGGATTTCCCAGGAAAAGCTATCCCGGGGGGGATTTAGTGGATGGATTCAAACTGGGATCTCCACTGAAATATTTGGAGTGGGACTCGGCTGACATTTGTCACCATATCCCCCATTTGGTACTGCTGGAGAATGCCAGACAGGAGGGAACTTTGATCAATCAAAAATGTGCTAAAAAAGTAGGAATTCCATCCAAAAAGGAGAGGGAATTAATGTTTTATTCAAACTATAAAAAAAAAAATAATTAAAAGACAGGCTAAATTCTGTTCCAAGCGAAGGTTTCAGAAAACTCCGACTGACTGAGACCACCAGTCTGTGATAAATGGAAATATGGGCACCCAGGGATGGGGACTCCAAACCTCCCTGGGCAGTTCCAAGGCCTGAGCACCTTTTCCATGGAGAAATTCCTGCTGATGCCCACCCTGAGCCTCCCCTGGCCCAGACTGAGGCTGTTCCCCTTGCCCTGGCAGGTCCATGATGGCCTTGTGGCTGGCACATGTCCCCCTGCAGGGCAGCTGCTGCTCCATTTCCTGCTCCCTGCTGGGAAGGAGGGAAGGGTAAGGCTTGTAACAGCCACTTTTACTCTTGTGAATTCAGCCTTCCTCTGCAAAGGTCACGAAAACATCTTCTTAAACAGCTTATTTTTGCAAATGTGCTAAAGCTGGCACATAGCCCTTGCCTGCTTCTCACTCCCTGATCTACTCACAGGAGAAGTGTAGCAAGAAAACTGGGGAATATTAAACAGTGACATTTTGGTCACCAATTTTTAAATATTTTTATTTTTTTATATTTTATTATTTTATTTTATTATTTTATTATGGTTTTAATATTTATTTTAGTCCTAGCCACAGTGCAGATGGTGTTACAGAATTACAGTGAATTTGGGTAATAGTTACACCAATGAGTCCCCTCGTTCCTTTCTGCCACTGCCGTGGTCCCTGTTCCCAGAAAAGCCATTTGGTTCCTCCTCTGCACCAGTTTGTGTCCCATCCCCACTTTTATTCTTCACTTCTCTTCTTTTACCCTGCGCCAATATTGACTTTCCTTGCCAATGTTTTCCTTCCTCAATCACTTTATTCCCTTTCCAGCCCATCCCAGCCAATATTACTTTGAGTCTTACATTTTATTCTTTGTTCTTGCATAAAACTGAGGCTTCTTTCCTAAAAAGCCCCAGAGTGGTAACAATTTCCACAGTCTTTCCTCTCAAACCCTTATTCAGCTGCTCGGTTCCTCGCCTGGGATTTTAGCTCACGTCACCCTTCTGTTATCACCCCTTCCCTCTCACTTTTCATTTCACTTTCACCTCCTCCCCTTCACTTCTCCCCTTAAGTTTCCATTACTCAGCCCAGGACCATTCTTGTATTTCCCAGCTCCATCCCCACTGTGGCCCCACCTCTCTGCCCCTCCTTTTCCAGGAGAATCCCAGAGTCTGCTCCTTCTCCTGGCACAGGTTTTGCCATGGACAGGAACATGTGTGGGCAGTGTCCTTCTGCCATTAATTCTGCTGAGATCCTGCTGGTTCATCCCGGGGTGCTGCAGGTGCATCCATTAATGCACAGCCCCTGTTCCAGTGCTGGGATCTTCTCTGATCCATTTTTAATTTGTTCCCATCGTCCCCAGCCTCTCCAGCGGACCCTGAATAACTCTGGGGTCCCACAGAAGCCACAGTGGCTTGGAGAGACTGCGAGTGAGTTATTACTCTTATGCAAATGCCTGTTTAATTTTCAGGATCTTGGTGCCATTGTAAGCTCTGCATGTCGTGGGCTATAAAGAAAAAAAGGTAATTCCATGTTTGTTTAATTGATCTTCTGCAGCTTCTCTCCTGGCTGCTAAAGGCAGGTAATGGAATTTGCAATGTAAAGCCATTATTAGAAGTGCCAGTATGACATTTGATTAATCCAGGCTATTTAGGCTTAATAATACATACTTGACTTATGTCCTGGAAGCAAAATTGCCTGCTCCTTCCCCTCCTGCTTTTTAAACATATTTATAAATATTCTTACACGATGATCTATGAGCCATTCCCTCAGGCACTGTTATTAGAAGTGATAGCTCCCCCGAAGGGTGCTTTATCAGTAACAGGGTGCTTGTTCTCAGATTGGCACCCACAGGCACCTTTTGGTCCATGCCAGGCCCAAGAAGTCCTTTGGGAACCGGTGCCTTCCTCAGCTCCCCACAGGTCAGTTCTGGCCCCTTGTGACGTGGCAGATTTCCAGGGAAAACCCAGGCGGGAGCTGACACCACTCTCCCTCAGCAATGATTCCATTTCCTGACGTGCCAGGGCCTGGAGCCAGCAGAGGAGAGCAGCACTTGGAAGTGTGCAGGGACAGGAGAGGCCATTTGTCACCTCCTTCCCCAGAGTGTCACAGCCAAAGCCATGGCCAGCTCCAGGTCAGGAGAGGTTCTGTGTCCACCCACATCCCCCGGGCCATTTCTGTCACACGCAGCATCTCTTATCCCCCCCTGGCTCACTGCTGGAAATCCCTGTACATTACTCCTAGCATTGCTTTAACTCAGCAATGGACCGAGACATTTTCCTTACAAAGCGCTTTGGAGTGAAAACAACATTTTTCACGCAAGAAGCAAGCACTGTAAGGACAAGGGCTGTGGAAGATCCAGAGTACTTTATGGAAAGTTATTTTCTGCAATTACGCTACAGACATTTTTCTGTTTCGCATTTAATTTCATTTCATGATAATTGCTTTAAATTCTATTTCCATCTGGATAATATTTACTGCAATCATATCCATTTAAATTTGATCATTTATGTTCCACTGCCGTGGCCAAAACAGACACTGCACTGCTTCATGTTATCATTGGTTACACCTTCCTAAACCAAACAAACCCAATTATTGTAAACACCCCTGAACTGGTGCACATTGTACTGCAAAGTGTGAGGAAAATGCTTTTAAATTGGATTGTTTTCAGGGAAAAAAAACCCCAAAAAATAAAAAAAAACAACCTCTGATTTGTTTGTACTTGCTCTGCACTTCATAGCCCAGCTTTGCTCTGCTGAGCCAGAATTGTAAGGGATGAGGAATATTAGTAAAAAAATAACCCTGAGTGTTATTCCATGACAGGCTTCGAATGGAGATTATTTCCACAGGCTGTGCTTAAATGCCTCTGAGTGTATCTCCTTCTGAAGGGAGCCCCCAGGAGAGCTGGAGAGGGCCTGGGGACAGGGGACGGAGGGACAGGACACAGGGAATGGCTCCCACTGCCAGAGAGCAAGGATGGATGGGATTTTGGGAAGGAATTCCTGGCTAGGAGGGTGGGAGGCCCTGGCACAGGGTGCCCAGAGAAGCTGTGGCTGCCCCTGGATCCCTGGCAGTGCCCAAGGCCAGGCTGGACACTGGGGCTTGGAGCAGCCTGGGACAGTGGGAGGTGTCCCTGCCATGGCAGGAGTGGCACTGGATGGGCTTTAATTCCCTTCCAACCCAAATCATTCCAGGGTTTTTCAAGGTCAGGGCTGCCTGCAGAGAACACCCAACCAAAACAAACACTGGCAGAGCAGGACTGAAAACAAACACCTCTCAAACAAACAAACAAACAAACAAAACCAGGCCCGGAGCATTTCAGGCACCTTCTGCACAAGGTCAGGGAGGGATTGCTGGGAGCCCTGGATCTGAGGCACAGGCCAGAAGTGGGGGTTTGTTTGTCTCTTCCCAGGAGTGCACAAAACCAAGTGCAGCTGTCAGGGCGCATCCTGATTAAAATAAAGGGGCAAAGTTGCAGAAGACTGGTGTTCCTGTGGAAATTTATTTTTGTATTGGACTGGGCCCCCATAAGCAAGGAAAATGAAATCTTTGGATGCTCCATCCCCTAGAAAGCGCAAACTCCTAGTGAGAGCTCCCCATGAGCACAGCACACACTCCCCATCACCTGCACATCCCAAAAAGCTGTGCAGAGACAGCGGTCTGGATGGCCAGGAGGAGGGAAAATCCATCTTCTGAGCAGGGAATGGATGAGAAAGGCTGGATTAGAGAGCAAAACAAAGGCTGAAGGAGCAAAGGATTCTCCTAAATCTGGTTTTTGGTTTTGAGGAGAGGTGTGATACATAGGGAGGGCAAGGCTGAAGGACACAGCCAGCACAGGAGATGTGGCTACAGGTGAATAAACCACAGACAGGTTCTGGAGCAGCTTCCCACCCCGGCAGGTGGGATTAAAAGCTGAGTTCCTAGAGGGGACTGGGGGAAAAGTCCCGTCTTGCACTCTTCCTAAGGAAATCCAGGCTCAGGGGGCGAGGGAGCAGGAGCAGGGAGTGCTGGGGAAGGGCTCTGTGGGCTCCTCACTCGGCGGGAAGGACGGGCAGTGATGTGCAGGTTCTCGCCTCCCCTTTGTTGGCTGTTTAAAAACTGTTTGTGTAGCTCTGGGGGTGTTTTATTCCCCAGTGAGGGTGTTTGACAAGCCCTGGATGTGAGTTCTGCATGGAATTTCTGCTGGCAGCCCCGTCTGGATGCCTCCATCCATCTCTGCGTTTGAGTTCTCTGCTTTCTCCTCCGTTTATCACCCACCATTACACCCTGTCCTGTCTGATGCATCTCCTGGCCTGTAAATGCAGCTTTCATCCTGCACTTAACAGTGCTGAGGAGCTCAATAAATCGCCTTCCAGCCATGCTGCATTTTCTCCCTGCAGTGCCTCCTGTTTGCACACAGAAACAGTTATTATTCACTCTGCAAACCCACGGAAGGTGAACCTCCACCTGCCTCAGGCCTGCCTCGCACCGCGAGCTGCGCAAGCGGAGCAGGATAAAGCAATTTCCTCTCTCTGCACCCTGAATTCTGCATTACAAAGTATTGTGCCTGCAACATTCTATTAAATTCATTTTACCAGCCTAATAGTGCCTGTTAGGTAAATGCTGCACTCGGTCCCTGAGCACGTTTCGATTCCCTAAAATGGCTCTTGGTTTCCCTGTGCCTCACTGCTCCAGTGGAAATTGGGATGCTCAGCTTTTTAAGGATTTTTCTTGGGAACGGAGGTATTTAATCTTATCCTAATAAAGTAAATATTGGGTAACCGAAGCTTAAGCTAGCAAAGAGATTGGAGACATTTAATTAGTCAAAATTATAGCTCATACTGTAATTCAGTAAATTAGATTAGACAGGCTTTACACTTCAAAATTACATTAATGACTGCATGCATTTTCTTAATATTATAATCTTTAATCTTGGATCCCTGAAGATACTGATAATTCTCTAGCCCATCGCTGACTTTAAAATCATCATTTAAAATCAGCTTGAAGTTACAGGAAGTAATTATGCACCAGAAAAAGGCAAAATTATGCACCAGAAAGAGACAGGATCACTCAGAAGGTGAGATTTAACTGAAAATGTTGTGTTGATATTGTACAACAGACGAGGGTGTGGCACTGGGAGAACTCAGCAGAGCTGGGGGATGCTCTGTGTTCAGGGAATGGGGGAGAGAAGAGGAAAAATCTCTTTTTCTAAAAGCAGAACAAAAGCATGAGCAGGTTGGAAAGTGTAGAGCAAAATGAAGACATCGATGTCTCAGACCTGCTGATCTGGACACTTCCATCCCTCACCTAAATCAGAATTTCCTCTGTCGATGGAAGTCCCAAAGGACAGGCAGTAAGTACTGGGAGCTGACAGTGTTCTTACTTGGAAAGTTTTTCCTCTTTCAGGGACATTTTCTTAATTATACTAATTTGTCAAATGTATCTTCAGCTTTACAAGAAGTTTCCCTCTCCTGCATTTGTTAAAAGAAAGATAATTGCATCTGGAGAGCAGCAAAATAAAAAGAACTTTAATTATGCATTATAATAACAAATGTGTTCTAGTTCAGGTGAGCCAGACCAATTATATGTGATTAGTGAATGGAAACAATTGATGTTTTTGCATTTTCATTTGGGTCTGCTGACCTTTCCTGGTGAATGAGCTACAATCTGTCTTCCCTCAATGCTCAACACAGAGCAAATATTTTAATTTATAGAGCCATTTGGAAAAATTATTGCAGTCTGATCAGAGACGAGTTTTACTGAACTTCTCAGAGAGGAGAAAAATTATTCTTTGCAGCTCTTTTTTTGAAAAGTACATGCAAGGAGATGAGGCTTTGGATTTCCTCCGGTGATGTTGACATAACGGAAGAAAAACTAATTAAAGCTCTTATTAAAAATTAAGCTGCCTTTAACACATCCTTCATTTTCCTCTGTGCCACGTGATTTCTGGTGTTTGCTTTTGCTTAGCACTTCTGAGTCTCGCTCAGTCAGGTGCCTGAACCGTTTGGGACGCTCCACAATGCCTTCTTTGGCAGAGACAGAGGAAAGATGCTCCGTGCAAATGTGAATCTCCAGCAGCTCTGGTAACTTATTTTACCTTATTTTACCAAACCTCACCTTAGTGGAAGTGCTGCTACGAAAATCAGTTTCAAATGGGCTGTAAAGACAGATCAAAGCCCTGCAATTGCTGTGTCCCGCTTCCTTCAGCTGATATTTTTTCTGAATCTTTTCTGCCCCCTCAGAACAGCCAAATATTCTGTAGTTAATGCAGCATTCCACGAGTCCATTCCTTGGGAGAAACCTGTGCAAGCCCCTGGATCCCAGTGAGCTTCAACACCCCTGGATGCACAGAGGGACCTGGGGGCAGGATCTGTCTACTTATACCGATGATGAGTGACAGGAGAGAAACCCTCCGGAGGCTCAGAATGCACAGAGAGCTCAGGACAGGAAAAGGCTGCTTTGTTCTGGGTAAATCTGATCCAGAACTGGGGGGGCATGGAGAGTGTGGGTCCCTGCCATGACTCCAGCACAGCTTCATGGTGAATCTGTTTGCATCATCAGAGGTAGTGACATTTTAATTCTTAATGAAATCAACTGCAATAACCCTTATCAAGGAAAGAAGCCCCTGGCAGGGCACCTCATGGCTCAGACTCGGAGAAAGGATGTGCACAGAGGCAGGGCAGAGGTGGCCACACTAAAAGCTCCTCTGGGAGGGATGATGCACCTAAAACCTCGACCATTCTTTTCCATGAGTTCCAGGGGATCAAAGATACCCCTCCACAGTGTTCTGGGACACCAGATGAGCTGGAAGAGGAGGGGATGAATGGAAGAAGAATCCTGCAGGTTTTCCTGGCCTTTTTCTCTTCCAGTCCTCAAGGGTGTCTGCACAGAAAAGCAACTTTTCATTCCAGTGCGGTAGCACCAAGCATTACCTCCCCAATTGCAACTGATAAAATTATTTCCCCCATAATCAACCAGCCTGCACTTTATCCTGTGCAATTGGGGAGATAATGATTAATATTTCCGTGCTGGGAACTTTGGGATTGAGCAGAGATCAGAGGGAAGCTGTCCCCATGCATGCTCTGCAATCACTGGCAGCTAGAATTAATCAAAGCCAAATTGTCTTCCCAATTCTGCAGCACACAGCGAGGATTCCTGCTAGTTCTGCACCCAGGGAGGCACGGAGGGATCCAAGGAGGACACGGAGCATATGGAACATGAATAGGAAGGGAAGGGAAGGGAAGAAGATCTGCATAAGTTATGTTTTTGAGAGTCAGGAGGAATTTCTTCATGGAAAGTGTTTTTAATCCTCACCTGCTTCCTTTGGGGAAGGAGATATATTTGCCAGAAAATGAATATTCCCACCTTTACCAGGAGTTTCTTCAGCTATCCCTGCTCCTCGTGTCTGTGGAACTGAACTGCAGAGGTGGAAGGCAGGTGATGCACCAGGGCTGAGCTGGGGACAGACCTCAGTCCTCTCCCCAGTGGGAAAGATCCAAGGCTTTGAGGGTATCCCACAAATCCCACAATCCCACAACAGCGAGGGTTCTGCCCCAGAGCAGCAGTGACCATTTATTCATTTGGGAATGTGTCTCCTACCAGACAGGGAAGCAGTGCTTTTCTCTGAGTTTGGCCTGCACAAAAATCACAATTTATGCTTTCCAGAGAAAGCCTGTGCTGAATATCCCTTTAATCTGGTTGAGATTTATCACCTGAGAAACGTGAGTCTTGTCGCTTGTGAAGAGAAAACTAAAAATCAGATGAGGAATAGTGCAGCAGAAGTTTAGTGTGTGTTAGGTTTTCACTCGTAAATTGAGGTATTTTTCTGCTTTACTCTCTCAGCTATTTCAGACTCTGCTGTGCTGCAGTCCGACATGGTGGATAATTCATCAGCCCGCACGTCTTTCATTATTATTACTGTTACAAGAAAATCTGGAGTCTAGGAGAAACAAAACAATAATTTTGCAGTAACGTCACAACACGTTGGGTAAGAACATAACAAACCTTGTTATTATGATCCTGGAAGAGCAAGGAATCACTGAGCATGAATGCACAAGAGCATTCATCCAGAATGCTTAAAAACACCCCATAGACCAAATGAAGTTTCAAACTCAAAGAGACCCAAAAAGATCACTCAGCTGCATCTTTGGGGTCAAAACCTGATCTGTCCCCACTGCAGTTCTGGGGCCTGACCTTACAACAACACACAATGACTGGGGGAGATCATGGAGTCATGGAATGGTTGGGAAGGGACCTTAAAGCCCCTCCAGTGCCACCCCTGCCATAGCAGGGACACCTCCCACTGTCCCAGGCTGCTCCAAGCCCTGTCCAGCCTGGCCTGGGACTCTGCCAGGGATCCAGGGGCAGCCACAGCTGCTCTGTCTGCCTCTGACCCGGGGCACTGTCCCTCACCAGGGACCAGCACTGGCAAAGAACCTGTCCCTTCCTTCTGCTCGCCCTCCTTCCAGAGAGGATCCCAAACACGTACTGGGCACAGGCACATGAAGGAGATGTTAAACCAGGATTAATAACCCATTTTCTTCTATCAATACACAGAAACGTGGAGCTCTCTGACAAGCTGCATAAAGAAACACAAAGGTTTAGGAGGAACTTCCTGCACTGAGGGGGAAAAAAGTGGCCTCTGTATTAGGAGATCAATCCATCATTATTTAAGGATATCGTTAATTAGCTCAGCCTGGACTCAGGCCTTTCCCTCTCCTGTTCATCCCAAGATGGTGAGGAAAAAACAGCTGATTCTGGGAACAGGATTTATATTCTGTGTATATTCTGTCCTCAGGGGCTTCCACGGGCACCAGGGAAGGATGCCTAGAGGGATTATTAGGGTCTATCCCTCAGAGAATGGTCCATGGAAACACAGGGCTGATCCCACAGCCAGAGCTTGGCTCCGAACCCAAATCCCTCTGGAGTTCATCACCTGAGTCACACTTAGCTTCGGAACAAAAACCATGGTAATTTTTAAGGGTTCAAAAACTGTAGTAAAGTCATGAGGCCTAGAGGTTTTTGCGGCCTTTTGGCTGGGCCTGTAACTCCCAGGAAATGTTTCATCACTTCATGGTTTGCATCTGCCCAAAGCTCCCCAAGCATTCCTTGAGCCCTGACTTCCACATTTCAATTCCATTTGGGTGGGAAGTGGCACAGGATTAGCTCAGCTCATCAGGAACATCGGTTCAGGGCAGTTCACAAATAATTACATTTTAATGAACTCTGATCATTTGCAAACTGATTTTTATCTTGTCCTTTTATTAAGTAGGATGCCAAGTCATGGATTTATTAGTGCAGAGAAATTCTTTATCTTGCCACAAGAGCAAATAATCCATTTCTGGGGTTATATTTGTATTTTTGGGGGGTCAAACGAATTTTTGAGTACAGACAGATCTCATACTTTTACTTTTCAACTTCCCAGTTTTACAGTAAACACAAGATGAGAAAAATACACCACATCGAGATGTCTGTGATAAGAACATGAGGAAAAGATTGAATTTGGGGCTTACTCATTTTTTCCTGTTCCTCAGAAAGAGGAATAAAATCAGATCAGAAGAACATGGGAGAAATATAATCCTTGGATCACTGTTTTAATTTTCCTCTGGAGATTTAGGGAGGGTGTTCCCTGGCATTTTATATTTCTGCTGTGGACTCCGCTGAGCCAGACCAGAAGGGCCAAGTGGCAGCGGGTCTCGGAGAGGCAGAAATTGGATTACATCAAAAGGGTGCAGAATTCACACCCTGCAGTTTAGGCATGAAATTAAAGTGTTTAAATCCTCAGTCAGATAAAGTCAACTGAAGTTGCATCCCTTCTGGAAAAGCCACTGCGTGTGTCCACAGGGCAACAAGGAGAACAAAATAAACACAGGAAGGAGCAAACCACTTCATTTCTGCTTGAGCACTACATCTGCTTAGAAATAGCTGGGCCAGAATCAAAGCACAAAATGCAATTGGAAGTCATTTTTCAGTGTCCAAGTTGTTAAGTGAAACCCATTTTTTTACAACAAAAACATCTTCAGAGAATTAAGTTTTATTTGCCACTTAAAATAACCCTCAGCCTGGACAGGTACTGGTGGCGCTGTCCATATTTCTTAGGAGAGCAGCAGAAAAAATCACTGCAGTTCCACAGGGACAACCTGCAGTTCCCAGTTTGCCACCAGGGTTGCACACCATTGATTTTGACAAATGAGTCCTGTCAAAGTGGCTCCTTTTTCCCCACACACTTCCTTTGTGGTCAGTTCAGCTCCTGAGGCTGATCCGGCCTCTAGGAAAATGCCTCACCGGATCAAAGTTATCCCCATCAGATCAAACTGCAATTTATCCTTCAGTTTTCTTCGATTAGGGAATCAGGAGATAGGAGGTGTTGGGTTAAATGGAAAACAAACCATCAGACTCATGATTTATTCACATGTGAATCAAACACAGCAAACTCTGCCTGCAGCAGATGGGCACCCCCACAGCAGAATAGACTCATTGATACAAAAATAAATGTTTGGGCATGAGGACAGCAGACTTATGCTCATCTCTAACACACACACAGGAAGGCCCAGCCTGGGAGGGGGAACTGCAGCCACGTTTAGCCTGGAGGCAGCTGCAGAACCCTAGGTTATTGATGGATATTGACGGCTGCCATTTGTCAAGAAAAGCACCGTGTCCCACCGTTCCCACAGTCCTGGCATGGATCCCTGGCTGCTGCAGGGACTTCTCATAAACTGAGGGCTGGAAGTGGCACAGGGACAGGGTTTGGGGTGCACAGGGGCAGAGTTTGGGGTGGCACAGGGACAGGGTTTGGGGTGGGATCCCCCTCCTCCTCACTCCCGTCCCCTGGGCAGGGAGCACCGTCACCCAGTGACCTGCAACACTCTGCTCTCTGCTCCACAACCATTTATTTCTGAAAAACTATTAAAGCTTAAATTAAAAAGTGACATTTCATACTTAAAAATACATCAGACAGTGCTGAGCCACCCCATGCAGGGTTCAGG
Source organism: Pomatostomus ruficeps (assembly GCA_013400735.1). Taxonomy (NCBI): domain Eukaryota; kingdom Metazoa; phylum Chordata; class Aves; order Passeriformes; family Timaliidae; genus Pomatostomus; species Pomatostomus ruficeps. The sequence continues at coordinate 264,275 of VYZT01056688.1, read as the reverse complement.
AGAAGGATGGATATTCTCTAGAGGCTCACTAAGTATTTTATTTGCCTGTTTGGGCTTTTATTCATTTCTTTAGCTAATATTTTTTGCCTCTCTATGAAGAGAGGGGGAAATGTGTTTGCAGATTGCAAAAGCCCTGATTGCGAGCCTCTGTCTGAAGTGTCTCATCTCAGAGTTTCCCCACGCTGCTCTCCTTTGTACAACAAACAGCTCCAGCACATTTTCCCAAACCTGAGTGACTGACACCTCAAAAAAACCCACAAAACAGAGTAAAAACAAAGCTTAGAACAAAAGAAAAAAAAAAAGGAAACCAAAGAGAGCTTTATAGCTCAAAGGATTGAGATATATAAATAGGGGTTTAATTTTCTAGGCATGAATAAAACTTCCATTTCTTCAGTTTCTGTGTGGCTGAACCACAGGGAGCAGCAAACGGCTGCCTGGGAAGAACTTCCTGGAAAAAATCCACCCCAGCATTAACATTGCCCTGGATTTTCATTATGGGAGAGTTCCCAGCTTCCTTCTGAACTTATTTTAGGAAATATACAAAGCAAAGAAGAACAAGGTGTCCAAACACAAAGTGTCCAAAGCAGCATCTTACACTGGGACAAAGGAAAAAAGAAAAGGGCAAAGGAAGATTTTTTTGGAATGCCCTAAACCTGACCACCTCTGGAAAGCCCCATGAGGCAGGGTCACAAAGGAAGGCAAAGAGCCTGGTTGTGTTCCCCCTTTTCCTGGTGCTTCCTGCAGGAGAAAGGGTTGGGAATTGTCAGAAACCCACCCTGTTGCTACTGCCCTGACGTGGGGCTAAATCCCAAACAGGGCAGGGAAAATCTCCAAAACTTACCTCAAAGAAAGGAAAGCTGGGTGGACGCGGAACCTGGACCCTGGCTCACTGTCCTTGAGCTTCCAACAGAGTCAGGGAGAGACCTCACCTCAGAAGGGCACTCGGGAGAAGGGGAGTTTTTGGGAGATCAGGAGATGTTGCTCCTCTCAGGGCATCCTTTCCAGGCAAAGGGAAGAGAGGGAGCACAACCAAAGGCAGATGCACACCCTGAGCTGTGAAACTCCTGCTGCTGTTGTTTAACCTTGGAATTGTCCCCTCAGGATGGAAAAATTCCCACTAGGATGCCTCCAGCAGGAAAAGCACCCACCCTCTGTTCTTTTAGCTGGTTCTTTCCTTCCCTCCCAGCAGAGAAGCATCTCGTTCAACCACAGCTGAAATTTGGGATCAAGTTAATGCTGAGGGGAATGAAGCCTCCCAGCCCTTGGGGATGGAGCAGCTAACAGATGGAACAGAGTGGAGCAAAGGGGATGCAGATCCAGCAAACAGCAAGAGGGAGCCAGGCAGAAGATTATCCTCTCCAGCTGATCCTTCCCATTTGTGCGGGCACAGGCAGATGCTGGGAGGAATGGGAAAGCACTGAGTTTGCAAGGGATAAAGGAAAATGCAGTTGGATAGGAGGGATAATTAACTCGGGGAACATGTGGCTGCAAGGTGAGCCTGAGAGCCAAGGGTTCCGTGAGATTTGGGAGCAGAGGAGGCTCAGGGAGAGGGAGAAGCTCCGATTACATCAGCCAGGATTAAATGCAGAATTCATGCTCGGTGGTAATGGGCAAAACACCAGAGGGTGAGGAGCTGGGAATGAGTTTTCTTGAGGGATATCTTTCCATAATGCTCCATTACAGGGGTTCTAATTTCATCCTTCCAAACCTCTAACACTGAACACTGTTTGACATTGAAAACTGAAATGAGAAAGCTCCAGAGGTTGCTCATATTGTAATTCCTCTGATTTATGCAACCATTTCTGGGAAGTGCCTATTCTCTGAAAACAAACTGCCTGCGTGTGGAGGTAAAACTGCCTTTCAGTATTTTCCTGGGTAAAATTAACCTTCTGTTTCTGAGTCTTAACTCAAAGGTATCCCTGAAAGGAAAACGGAGAAACCCTTTATTCCCCATCAGCAGCAAATCCATTCTGGTGCTGCTTTGGAGGTTTTCTGAGCCCATTCCCATGATTTGCTGCATGTCTGAGTTCCCACTGCAGGCTTCTCTCAAGTCTGGGGCACAGAACAATGTGCCAGGGTAAGAGAAGAGCATTTGAGAGTTTCCTGACAGTTCTTGCACTAAATCCCACACCCTGTAACCTCTCAAGCACTGGAAGTTTCACTGGAGTTTCACTAGAAACCCTGTATAAACACAGCCCCCCATGCTAAAAATTACCATCAACCTGCCAGTTCCCTCTTATCAGAGACCTTTTCCATTCTGTTTCCTGCTCTTTGTCCTCTTGGTGTGCCGATGCTTGAGCCTGTGGTGACGGGGGATCACAAGCCTGCAGCTCAGAGGGTTGTTGGGACATTTCTACATGGCTTGGGTGGACAGGGTTAATCCAAACACCTAAAGTCCCTTTCCAGACAGATTTTCTAGGGAAAAGCAGCTGTGTGCAGTTAGAGATAGATTCTGGAGTGAATTTGTGGGGGTTTTTTGAATATTCACTAGGCATGAATACAAAGAGGATTTTCTGCTTTGGGGCTCACCATTCTGGGCATTTTTTCTTTCCCTTTGGCTGTCTCCAAGCAGGAAGGTGCCAGGCTGCCTGCAGCTCTCTGCTGACCCCAGCCTTTGGGGATGGAGAGGGCTGCCCACTGCCCCCTTTCCTCCACTGCTGCTGTCTGAGGGATCCCCCACCTCCAGAGCTCCCCAGTCTGGGCTCCTCCTCCCCACTCGCACTTTTTGAGCAGTTGTGCCAGATGATGTTTAAATGTGACCCCTTTAATCAGGTTACTCGTTGTAATACGAGCAAACAATGACGAGATGGATGCTGGTACTGCATTCCCTATTTTTATCTCTGCCGATTGTCCCGTATCTCCCATGAATCACCCTCCCGAGGCTGTGACAGGTTTATGTCAGTCACAACAGGGCTGGAATCCAGCGTGCCACCAGAACTCTGTCATGCTTGACCCCATGTGATGGATTGGGGCACGGAATCGGCGGCTCATGCTGAGTGCACAGAGCAGGGGCGGGTTCTGCTCTAATAACTCATTTTTCTGTATAAAGAAAGGTTTGTACTTTTCCTGCGTGCTGCCCTGGCTCCAGCCATGGAATGGTATGTGAATAATAATGTCACTTCCACAGGCTGTGGCTAAAAGACATCCCAGCTCTTCAATTCCAGCCTCTTTATTCCATCCTGGCTGGAATAACTCACACCCAGGTGAGTTCGTGCTCGCTACGAAACAGGGAATTCTGGCATCCTCTCCCTGCCTCTGCTGTGTTGAGAACAGGCGGAGCAGAGAAGGAAACCTCTGCAGAAGTGGCAGACCTTGGCAAAATCAGCAGGGAGATTAAAAAAAAAAATAGGAGGAGGCCTTTTCCTGCTGATTTCCTCAAAGTGAGGGAACACAGAACCTTCATTTGCAGTTTGGATGAGCTGCAGTAAATTGCCCAACTGTTCTCTTCTGCCAGAATAATGCACTTGCCAGAACCTCATCACTATAAACTGCTGCAGCTCCATTGACTCTGGCAGAGGCAGAGCTAAAGGAGCCTTCGGGTCATTTGTTCTTTTTTTTCCTCTGAGAAAAACTGTTCTCCCACTTAAAACAAAGGGCAGGGAGCCAGAAGAGATGATTTTGTACCCAATTTTCTCACAGATTTTCTGTAAGAACTCACAGAGAAGAGCAAGGGCTTGGATTTCCAAGAAGTTTTGCAGTTAAATTTACTAAATTCAAAGCTCCTGTCGCTGAAATTTCCTGGGGAAGCTGGCTGTGAGTTCATTGGGCTCTGCCTGTGGCCAGTGAAGTTTGTAACAAGGTGATTCCCAGGAAACAAGGACCAAGTTTGGACTCTTTGGAAGCCTGTGCCCCCTTTCTTCAGCTCTGCCAACAGTAGGAAGTGATTTTAAATATGAGGCCTGAGCTTGTCAGCACCACTTTCCTTAGCAGGAATCAGCCTCAATCTAAGAACTGCCATAAAATACACCCTCGGCGTTGCAAACAGATGAGTGCAAACATAAAAGTCTGGAATTTGAGTGTTAATTAAAGCTCCCCAGCAAAGTTAGTTCCGCACCTCCTAAATTACCTTATTTAAATTATTTACACCCCCCAGTTCTTCCTGTGCAGATGCACAGTCAGCTGGTACCAGGAGCAGCTCAGCCCCAGCCAAAAGCTTCACACTGTTCTTATCAGGAGTTGCTAAAATCATAAATTCCCATAAACATGCCATGGAAATAACAGTTCTCCATTTCTCCCAATTGTGGAGGGGTCACTAGACCTCCTAGGTGTTTCCTCCCTCCCTCTCCCCACCAGGACTCGAGGAGAAAACCTGGATGGCAAAGCTGGGTCAGGGTTGAGACAGGGAGGTGGCTCAACAGCTGCTGCCACAGGCAAAGCAGGCTCAGCTTGGGGAGAACTAATTCAGGGTTTTTTCCAATGAAAACAGACTGGGACAGTGAGAAACAAAGACAAATTACAGCAGCACCTTTCCCCAGGCTCAGCCTCACACCCCCAGTCCCTGGTCCTGTGGAAAGTGCTGGGAGAAGTGCAGCTGCCCTGGGATAGGGCTCCCCTGTTCACTGACAGGGCAGGGTCACAGCTCAGTGCTCACAGAAACACCCAGGAATACAGTCCTGCAGAGATTCCTGCTCACAGAAATACTCAGGAATACAGTCCTGCAGAGATTCCTGCTCTGCTCCCTGAAATCGCCTCTGTGCCCAGGGAGAAAGGTGGGATCTCCTCTCCTATGCTCAAGTACACGTAGAAATCAATTAGCACACGAGCCATCCTAAAGCAGCAGCTGTCACATCAACCAGGGACATCTAAAGGAAAGCTGACGAGGGAGAGAAAGGATTGTTCTTTCTCGTTATCTCACTGTGCAAAGTATTCCGATACATCCGGGAAAACTGGGAGAGCTTCTACCTGGGAACAGCCCTGTTCCCACCCCAGCAATGTGCCTGAACACGGGGACAGGGACCCCCCCAGCTGTCCCAGCAGTGCCAGCTGTGCCAGGGGCCACCTCTGCATCATCCCCCTCCTTGCAAAGGACACGGTGCTGCTGCTGTTCAGCTCCCTGCTCCTGGGGGAAGGGAAGCACAGCGAAGAAAAGTGATCCTGAGACTCCCCGGTGGACCTGATGAGAACCACACAGATAGGCATGAAGTCATGGAATGGTTGGGGTGGGAAGGGACCTCAAGGATCACCCCATCTCACCCCTGCCATGGGCAGGGACACCTTTCACTGTCCCAGGGTGCTCCAAGCCCTGTCCAGCCTGGCCTTGGACACTTCCAGGGATCCAGGGGCAGCCACAGGTTCTCTGTGCCAGGGCCTCAGCACCCTCCCAGGCAACAATTCCTTTCCAATATCCCATCTATCCCTGCCCTCTGTCTGTGTGAAGCCATTCGCTGCATCCTGTCCCTCCAGACTCTTTTCCAAAGCCCCTCTCCATCTTTCCTGTGGGCTCCCTTCAGGCCCTGCAAGGCCCCAGTGAGGTCACCCCAAAGTCTTCTCTCCAGGCTGAACAATCCCAGCTCTCCCAGCCTTTCCTACCAGCAGAGCTGCTCCAGCCCTCTGCTCATCCTGGGGCCTCCTCCGGGCACAGCAGCCGTGTGTGAGAGTTTCCCGTGGCTGTATTGAAACACCCCTGCATCCCACAGACACTGGGTATCCACAGGGAGGGGAAGGAAGGGCTGCACACAGCACAGGATCCATTTCCCAGCTCCTTCTCCTCATAGCAGTGGGGATTTCGGGGTGACAGCAGCAGGATTGCAGCTCCCACTGCTGTTCAGGGCACATCCCCCCTCACTCCACATGCCTTTAATGCCAGGACAGGGATCGGGCACAGGGAACTGCGGCATCCTGATGGGAGAGAGACAAGCTCAGGCAGCAGAGCGAGCCGCCAGCCACGCTGGGGCACGACAGCCTCCTCATGTCAAGGAGAAAAATCTCCATTCTTCAGAAAACACTGCTCAAAAATTCAATCTTCATTCAGCTCAATGGAGCAGCCTCGTCATTTACAGCAAGCAGATAAAGCTGGGAGATGTAATGTGAAATATCTGAAGCAGCTCTCCCCCTGATTTAAAATGCACCTTGGGCAGCGGAGCCTGAACTCCCCCCGGTGTGTGTTCCTGGCAGATAAGTAAACAATTTGGAACTTTCTGAGATAGTCACAGGCAGGGAGGCAGGAGCTCCCATGGAACTGCAGCTGCAGTGCCCCACTGATAAGGTTTGGGGCTGGTTTGGCACAGCTGAAAGGAAGCGGCGTCAGAAGAATAAAAAGCTTTTTGTGTACAAGTTGTTGGATCAGAGATAGCAAGGAGAAAGACATCATTTTTACAGGAGAGCTCTGGAAGTGGCCTGGTGGCAGGGTTGAACCTCGGACATGGAGCAGCTGAACAGACCCACGCGGGGAGAGAAGGGGCAGCAGGGACACAGGGGACAGGCTGGGCAGCTCAAAGGACATTGCTGGTTGTGTCTCACACAGGGACAGAGAGTTACACTTTTTAATAAACAATATAAGGTTTAAAAGTGAAAGGCCAGAGGATGGGAAACACCACACCAGTGTTGCCTGAGCAACTCCCAAATCCCACTTTTGTCACCTAACCGCACACCAATTCCACAAGGGTTCTGCCTCCCTTGCTGCCCTCTTTCACTGTGGCATTTTGCATTTCATGTTTGTACGTACAGGCAAATGAGTTGGGGGTTCAGCACCTTGTTAGGTCACTTTGCTGGGAATCACAGGACAAGCTGAGCTGGAAGGGATCCATTGGGGTCCAGTCCAGCTCCTGCCCTTGCAGAGGACACCCAAGGACTCCACTTTGTGCCTGGGTGTTCAAACACTCCTGGAACTCAGGCAGGCTCGGAGCTCTTTGGCACCAGCCCAGCTTATCCCACGAAATGCATCTGAAAACATGGGAAAACAGCCCAGCAGTGACTCCACGTCCTTCCTGTGCCCTGTACTCATTCCTCTCCCATTCCAACAGGCCAGCAAGGACCATCTCTTTGATTTTTCAGTCATTTCCAATGATTTTTCTGAACTCTAAGAGGAATAAAAGCAACCAAACCCAGGCCAACCCAAAACAATTTCAGTCAGAAACTGCAATTTTGCCTCCAAATTGTGGGGAGGATTCTGGAGTGTCTTATTCATTGTTTGCTTTAACAGTATCTGGTGGTTGATTGCTCTATGATTTCCTGTGGCCAGCCAAGCTGTGATCCATGTAGGACTGCTGGAGTTATTCATGGTGCATTTCAAGGAGCCAGCCCTGATGTGGCAGTGAGTGACAGTCCCTGGGAAACTCTAGGACAGCTCCAAAGCCTGACCCAACTCCCAAGCAGCCTTCCCTGTGACAGTGACACCATCAAAGGGAGTTTGACAAGTGCCAGCCTGTTGCTGCAGCAACCTGGCTGCTCTGGCTGCTGACAGGCATAGCTCTGCCTGATCCCAGCTCAGGTGGCTCCGATTAATCCCCTGGGACTGTTCCAGGGAAATCGGGATTCATCTGCAGTTCCTCGAAAATGAAGCGCCTGTTCCACGGAAACATCCTCTGCAATGGATCCCACTGCCCCCCCTTCAGCCGTAACTTTTATGGGAATGGCTGGGCTGCCACAGCCCCCAGGATGTTCAGGAGCAGGCTCCTGGTGCCAGGGCAAGCAGCACTACAAGACCTTGGCTTTTATTGTGTTTTTTCCTGAAAAGGTTATTTTGGGGAAACCACGAGCTGTGTTTTGGTGGGTTACTTTCCCTCAGAGTGTTTACTGTCAGTGCTTCCAGTTCTCAGTTCTCCAGATCCTTTCCAGGGCTGGAGGGTGACAGGGAAAGCCAAGGGCTGGGAGCACTGGGCTGTGCCCTTCCTAAAGCAGGGTTAATCCCAGCCAGCCTGGCTGTGGAATTGCACAGGGACACAGGGACAGCTTCCATGAGGATTTCAGGAGTCTGGAGGCACATCCCACAGTCCTGCACACCACTCAGACACCCCAAAAGCCTCTCTCCAGCCCCTGCTGGGAACAGGAGAGGGAAACGCTGTGCTGGGACAGACACGGTGTGAGGGAACAAGTCAGGGCAGTCCCATGTTTGCCAGGGAGCTGCAGACCACGGAAATCCTTCTTTACCTTCCCAAAGGGCACAACACCTTCCTGGAAAGGGCCTAAAGGACCAAATGCTGCTATATCCAAAATACGTATAACTACACAGGGCCTGTGGGCCACAGTGGAGACATCTGTGGGACGGCCAAAATGGGGAGGAAAGGTAAAATCCCAAAAGCACCAATTTCTATGGATTTGCCTCCTAAGTATATCATCCAAGAGTCCAAGGTATACAAGTTTTCCTTCTCAGTACTGTCTTGCAGAATCCCACTTTTCTAATATTTATAATACTTTTATAATCCAGAGCACCCTGGCAAGACTCTGCCCCTTCCCTCTCCCCAGGGGAGGAGGACAATACACTTGGCTCTTCAAATAGTTCTTTTCTTACAGCTGCCTGATGTTGTCCTCCTAAAATACGATTTTTTTGTCCCCAAACCCTTTGATCAAGAGCACTCAGCAAAGTCTCTCCCTGCTGATTGTGCCCCAGACACTGGGGACTGAGCAGCCTGAGTCTCTCACAGTGCTCTGGGTGGATTTTGCTGGATTTTGCCACTTTTGCCGGGAAGCTACTCCAGCCGAGGGCCAGGCAGAGCCCCGGGTCCCACTGCCCCGTCTTGGGGGAGTTTGGGGGTTTGCTCGCCCCAACTCCGCATTCCTGGAGTTTATATTCTGTATTATATTCTGCTCTCTGGCTGTCACTGCCACCCACCCAGTCTCCAGCAGGATGGGAGGGTGGCAGCTGCTGGGCCCCGGCCAACACCAGGGTGCTGTAAACACAATTTGCCTCAAAATAGGCCAAATTTGGGTGTGCAGAGCTGGGGGCAGGACGTGGGAATGATGTCGGTGCTGAAAGAATTTATAACTCTTCTTCTTTTAAACCTGTACAGTCTGAAAGCTCAAAGGAAGGAAAAAACAAACCAACAACCCACCTAGGAGGTGTGATTGCAAAAAATACTTGATGGACCAAGAAAAGAAACTCAAACCTGAGTCTCTGACAGCAGTTCTGCCTCTTTGGCCACAGAACTGATTCACATTTCCCAGTGTTTGTGCCACCCTAATTTAGTGATGCTCTGAGATTAGTTAAGGAACCTTCAGCACTGTCAAAGGAATTAAAAAAAAAAAAGAAAAGAATAAAAGAAGTTACTTTAACTTCCCTGTCTGATACTTGCCCCTGTAGCTGAAACAAAAACAATGCCAGTGTGGAATAATGAAACTGTTTTAATTTGGAATTTTGATTTTGCCCCGAGAAGGCAAATTCATCATTTGAGAGCTCATCATTTCCTGGAAAATACCCTATAACCTTCAGCAGGGAGAGAGAGGGAAGGGTAATAACTCTCCCACTGCAAAGCTCGCCCAAAATCATAAACTCATTACTGCAGACTAAAACCTAAAGTCAGCCCAAACTAGGACAGGCTGGGCTTGCTGGTCACAGCTGCAAAGCTGTGCAGGAAAACTAATCAGTACTGGGATGGGATTTTTCCTTCTGCTGCAGTACAATCTACAGTTTAGTTGGTCAAATCAAGCCCTTCTGAGAAAAGCAGATTAGAGGTAGTTGTTTAAAGTATTGAGGGGGGAGCGGATTTAGGCTTTATTACCGGCCAGGATATACAAACCAGACTGTAATGAAAAACCAGCATGGGGATTGCATTTGCAGCCTGGATGGAAGATGCTGCGGGAGGACAGGGCCATATGGAGGAGCTTAGAGCTCCAGGAAGGACTGGTGCCCAAGGAAATGCCCTGGGATCAGGGAAATCGGGTGGTGAGGGGAAGTTGGGGGGTTAAGATGACAATTATCACACCTGAACACTGCAAACAGGCTGCTGGGCGAGAGGTGAAACGCTGAGAAATCATATTTTGTTCTGTTTGCAGGGAAGGTTCCTGCTGCCCAAAACACCTGTGGCAAACTCCCCTCCTTGGGTGGGATTTCAGAATTCCTTTCCCTTGCTCTCAGAATTGCGAGTTCGATATGGTTAAAGGATAAAGGGGGTTTTATTTCTGCATTTAATAAGGATTTTTATGGAGTGCTGTCTGATAAGGGAGAATATGCTGACATGTATACTGCACGTATATAGTTTTTATAGACTTTATAAATCAGTGTATTCAACAAAGATCCCCCAATGGGAAGCTTCAATGGATGGGGTGATATTTTTCTATTTTAAAGTATTTTTTTTTTCTCAGACGGGGATTAAACTTAGTTTATAAAACATGTTTTAGAAGGTTGAAACTTTGTTTTTTAATAGGACTTTTTGGCTTTCAGTTGTGAGGTTTATAGGATGGTTGGGGGTTTTTTTTAGTAGAATTTCAGGGCTAAGTTAAAATATGAGGTTAAAAGAATTATAACCTTGCTTCCTCCACTCTGTGGCCTCAGGACCTTTCCTCTGCTGTTCTTCCCAGCCTTTGGGGACAAGTGCAGGACAGGAGCCACTGGCACCCTGTGGTAACACAGCCCTGCCTGGCTGCTGTGAAGTCACCGAGCCCCTGCATTGGGGAATATTTGAGGACCATCCTGCACCTTCCCAGCTCAGCTGCGCACTGCTCTCAAATCCAGACAGGAGGGAGAGGTGTGAAAATCAAATCTGGGAGGTTTGGGTAACAATCCTTTAGAAATATCTGCAGGAAAATAGTTTTTCTCCTAAGTGAAGAGTAAGGAAACTTGGGTAAAGTGTATCACAATGAATTTATAAATCACTGGGCATTCAGAGCCCAGTGAACAAAGTGTACCCAATGTCTCATCATCTGGAGAGAAAAATGCAGCCCCACTTGCTTTCATACCATAAAATAGCATAACTGGCAGATATCTAGTAATAAATACTGAAAATCAACATTTTTCATGATGCTCCAATACAACAAGAGACTTTCTAGGAAGGTTTTTTGCCATCTCACACTGATGAAGCGCAGTGTTCGTATCATTCCCTTCACAAACAAAATATCAAAAAGAGCTGGCAAAAGTGGCAGATCTGCAGTGAAATTAATGAGGTTTCTGTCTTTATCATTCTCATGAGGGGGAAAAGGTAATTTCATGCAGGGAAAGATCTCACAGCTTCAGCCCTTCTTGGGGAAATCCAACAGAGATTTTGAAATCTATACTGAAAATTTCAACTTACTAGAAATGGGGTATTTTGTGGGCTAGGTCGACTTCCCTGTGTTTGGTTTAAATCTGGTATTTCTCAGCTGGAGATAAATTACACAGGGCTGATCCTGTATTGTGGAAAACACAGTTCACTAGATTTGGGAATTCTGCTCGAGCAAGGAGTAACTCAGCGCAAAGGATGAACCCTTATGTAAATATTCCATTGACACAAACACAGGAATTATTGAGAATCCCTCTGGTCGCCTCGCCTCGAGCAATTCCTACAAACCCCAAGCCCTGCCCATCGGTTCATTGCTGGGAGCTGGCAATTTCAGAGAGAATTCCAGGATTCATCCAAGTCACTTCCTCGAGGTGTGTGTTGGAAACTGCCAGGTTCTCTTTTGAATAACTCCAGTGCTTTGTTACTGACTCGCTCTTGATTATCCTAACCCAGAATGGAGCTCAGGTGATGAGCATCTGCACATTTTCTGTAATATCACCAAATTACACCCTGGTAACCTATCCAGAGCCTGTGAAGAATGTCCAGCAAGTACTGGGAGCTCTGCACCCAGCACTGACACATGGATCATTCTGTTGTTGCTGAGATTTCTTTGGAAGCTCTTCCTGCACCTGAGCATCTGCTCCGGGTCATTTCCATTCTTCCTCAGAGATCATTTATTTCATACAAGTGGTATGAGTAGGATAGGTAAGAAGGACTGGGTGTAAAAACTGCAAATTCCTCGGAATTCAATAAAAAATATTGGGGTCGTGAACTTTAAATGCACCTTTATGTAATACAGGCTGGTTGGTGATGTGCAGATAAAGATGGTATTTCCTTGGACAGCTCCATTAGCTCATGTGTCAAGGGAAGAGCTTTTAAACAGCAGTGGGGAAGAAATACCCAGTAAGACAGCAGCGTTTTATTTTATTACTGAAACTTAAAACTCTATCTCATCTCCAAAGCCATTACTTATATCCTAATGAGTCTGTTTTACTGGTCACGTTGCCAGCCCTCATTTCTTTGTTTGCAGAGCTGGAAAAGGAGTCATTAGTTGTTAGATGCTGAGCAATAACTCGAATTCATATCACTCACACGTCCTTTCTCAACTAATTAAACACCAGCAAGACAATCCATTCGCTTCTATTGCAAGCCAAGAAAAAACATATTAATAAAAAATAAATCTGAAAGCTCCCTGACAGTGGTGAATGCAATTACACACTCCCAGGGTATGAACTCGGGTGCAAACTGCTGCACCATTGTACGGCAGCGCTTTTCTTCCCTTAATTAATTAAAACACGGAGAAGAGAATGCGATGGCTCAATGGCATTTCCTTCGCTGTCAGAGCTGCTCGGGGCTGGTTTGATGATGTTATCACAGAGAGATTCGGAGCAGTTCCTGCCGTCACTCCTCCCTGCCACCTCCAAGAGTGACAGGTTCCACGGAGAAACTCCGCTGCTGTGAACGCGCGCGGAGGATTAATATTTTATAACATCGTTACTCCACAGGCAGCGTAACTACAGCAGTGAGAGCGCGGTTAATATTTGATGTATTCCCAGCCCCGTAACGCAGCCGGAGCGCTGATTCCCCTGGATGGGTGGGACTGAAAGCGGGACAGTCTGTCGGGTTTGTGGCTCTGTCTGTCCCGGTGGAAGCAGCGGTTAGGACTCGGCGTCAGGGTCCCGTCCCTGCGAGCCCTGAGGGAGGGAGCAAATCTGACCAGCAATGTCCCCAGCCCCGCGGCAGAGCCCGCACAGCACGGGAGAGGCTCATGAGGGCGGCGGGAGCAGCGCCGAGCCCTGCCGGACACACCGGGGACAGCACAGGGGGCAAAGGGAGCGCCCCAAAGCCCTGCCCGGCTCCCTGCGAGCCTGAAGGCAGCTGCGGAGCCGAGCTCTGGTCCTGCACAAGCATTGAGGCTGAAGTGCAGCCCCTTAACCTCCGGCATGCTCCTTCTCTCCGCAGAGGGGGTTCCCGGTAACCCGGAGCAAGTTAAGGCAGCGTTCTCTGCGTTCCCAGAGCATCCCGCTGTGCCTCAGGGATCTGAACGCGGTTTATTTTCTCCCCCGGGTTTTGCTGGCCCTGAATTTCCGCTCCGCACGGGAACGCGCCTTTGGGAATTGCGGGATGCCCTCCCCGGCGCCATAAACGGCTTCTTTCCATTTTTTAATTTGTTTTCTTTTTTCCCCCCTCGTGTTCAGTGTTTGTCAAGCCAAAGAGGGATAGACAGAAACAGCAGCGTGCCAGATCCTGCCCACATCTTTCCCCTCCTAACCCCGAACTCTCCCTCTCGACACTTTGTATTCACCGTCGCGCTTGACTGACACAAGAAGCCCACTGTAGGAAGAGAGGCTTCCCGTGAGCCGAGCCCCGTTTCCATGGCGCGGAGTTTTCTCCTTAAAAATAAATCCCCGCTTCCTGGAGTTTTTTCCGCGCAGCCCCGCGGAGCAGCGAACACGTCCCGCATCCCCTCAGCTCCCCTCCGCACGTCACAGCCGCTCCGAGCCGGGACACCCCGCAAGGATTTTGCGGTCACCGAACCCTTCCTGCGGCGGGGACAGCCGGGTTTGGGGGCCCCCCGCACCGTGCCCCCGGCTCCACGGGCTCCGCCGGGATCCCCGCGCCCAACTTGCCCGGCACGGCTCACCGGGGAAACTTTGGGCAGCGGCCCCGCGGAGCCCCGGCAGCGCAGCGGCCCCGTGCATTCCGAGCATCCCGAGTATCCCCGAGCATCCCTGAGAAACCCCGAGCGTCCCCGAGCAGCCCACAGCATCCTCGAGCATTCCGAGCATCCCGAGTATCCCCGAGCATCCCCGAACATCCCTGAGCACCCCCGAGCATCCCCGGGCATCTCCAGTAACCCCGAGTGTCCCAGAGCATCCCGAGTACCTCTGAGCATCCCCGGCCCCGGAGCGAGCTGCCCGCAGCCCGGGAGATGCTCGGGAGATGCCCAGAGCCCCCGCCCGGAGCCCCCGCCCGGCCCGGCGGCACTCACCGATCCGCAGCACCTGCTGTGCGCTCCGGGGCAGCCCCGCCGCGGCGCAGAGCAGAAGCAGCAGGAGCCCCCCGCCGCCGCTGCCCGGGNCCCCGCGCCCGAGGGACGGAGGGACGGCGGCAGGGAGGGAGGGAGGGACGGGCGGAGCGGGAGGATCCTCCCGCGGGGCGGCCCCGGGCGGGGCCAGGCGGCTCCGGGCTCCGCGCGCACCCGGGGACATGCGCGCGCACTCGGGGACACCGGCGCGCACACGCTGGAGCGGTCCGGGAGCGCAGGGACAGGGACAGGGACAGAGCCCTGGAACAGCTGCCCAGGGAGGGCGTGGCGTATCCCTCTCTGGGGACCTCCCAAACCCCCCCGGACGCGTGGCTATGTCACCTGCTCTAGGTGGCGGCAGGGGTTTAGTGTGGATGGTCTCCAGAGGCCCCTTCCAATCCCAGCCACCCTGGGATTCTGGGATCCTGGGATTCTGTGACAGAGACAGACAGAGGAACGGGAACAGGGACAGGGACAGGGGCAGGGAGAAGGGCAGAGCTGTCCCTGTCGCGTCCCTCCAGCCGCCTTGTGCTGTTCAGCCCCCTCGGGTCTCTCCCCGCAGCCCCTCCTCCGACGGGAAAAGCTTTTCCCCCGTGCCCTGCAGTCCCTCAGCTCCCAGTTTGGGACCTTCCTTTGCAGGGATGTCCTGCTCTGCAGCCCGGTAAGGGACAGCAGATGTGTCCCCTCAGGGCCTGTCCCCAGGCTCAGCAATGGACAGCAGGGTTGGGGCCAGGTCTCCCCAAAGTGATGAATCCTCGAGGCCAGTTTTGAGTTCTCGGTCCCAGGGATCACAACATCCCCTGTCCTTGGCCTGGCTGCCGGAGCGCTTTCCCCTGGTGACCTGGTGCTTTTGAATAATTTGTCGAGTCTGGTTTTCGAAGGTTCAGTGAAACCCGGAGTGTTTCACTGTAAAGCAAACATTTGGGTCCTGAGCCGCTCTGAGAACAGACAACTCCACCAGAGGAGAGTGACTCCCACCTAGCAACGGAACCGAAACTGCGCAGCTGACATCCAAACCTGAAATAATTCAGATTTGTTTGCTTTGTATCCCTCTCCAGCCTGCCTAACTATTGTTGCAGAAATCAGCTCCCCGGAGCGGTGGCAGTACATGCTGGAGAGCCAGGGAAAGAAAAGCATCCACGTTACATTTCCCAATCAGCCTCAGATGGATCCTGGAAAGAGCTGCCTCCTGTTCACAGAGCCAGCGAGGCTGTGCAGGATTCCCAGGGCTGAGATTCCCAGGCAGGATTCTACTTAGAGCCCCACTTTGTATTTCCCAGGCGTGTTTTGGGTGGTTAGAGCCCCAGTTTGCATTTCCCAGGGGTGTTTGGGTGGTTACAGCCACGGTTTGTGTTTTTCAGGTGTTTTGGGTGGTTACAGCCCCAGTTTGCTTTTCCCAGGCATGTTTTGGGTTCACTGGGGATGATTTCCTCCTGAAACCAACAATGTTGATTTCTTGTTTTCTTACCTGAGAGAAACCCTTTCCCTGGGAACTGATGTTGTTCAGTCCACGCTGTGTTTGCTTGTTCTTTCATAGCAGTGCCCACATTTAGGTGAATTTATGAGTTAATTGTCTTGGAATACCTTGGGAATACAAGGTTGTGTGGATAGTAGAAATAAAAATAAAATAACAACAATATGTTCTTGTCACATAGCACATCAACACTGCCAGTGGTGGCAGAGCCCTTTACACAGGAATTTGGAGTTTTTACTCTTGTTCCACAACATGAAATTCCAGTCATGACTCCAGTGTGATTCCTACCCAGATTGCAGTTGATGTAATCCCATTGAGCTGATAGCGAAAACCCCGTCTGATATCAGGGCCTCATGGCTGAATTTGGGGAGGTGAAACACCTCCTTCCCACTCTGTAGCCTCCCAGAATTCCGGTTCGAGTTTGGAAGCAGCCACAATATCAGAAGAACAAGTGTATTCAAGTGTGTAGGGAAATGGGGAAGCTTTCCAAAAAACCACCCTGGAAGTTTTCTCGGTTCCTTGGTCGAGTTCTGAGAAATTTTAGCTGTGTTGCTCTCAGGACTTTAACCAGACCCTATCCAGTCTAAGGTACTACAGGATATTTTTATAGGGTTTTTTCCCTCGCTCTTTAACAGCACCTGACACAAACACCCCTGAACTCCATCTAAGTGAGGAGGTAAAATTAAATTTTGAGCTTAAAAATGGTAAGCCCCAAGTACTTTTGCTGAAGCACCATAACCCATAGGAAATCAAATACAAATTATCCTCCCAGTGAAAAGATCACAGTGGTCACAGCAAGTTTGAACATCACATTTTAAAAAGCTCTTTTTGATTTGAGTGCTGTCTGCAATCTATGATCCACTAGAGACGTTGGGGAAAAAAAAACTTCCCCCTGTGTGTGCACAGAGAATCCCGGCACAGCCCCCATCCAAGCAGGGATTTTGATTAATTTCTGCTTAGTCACACTTCCAGGAACATGGAAAGTTCCATAAAATGAGTGTCAGCCTCCAATCTCTGACCAAGGGCAGTGCTTCTGCTCTGAGAAGCTCTGTCCGTATTTCCTTTTTACAGGAGAAATAAACCCCAAAGAACAACCTTTTAGCAGAGAAAAAACCTAAATTAATATTTCTATTCCACTGCCCTGTTTTCCCAGTGCATATTTCTCTTCTCTGCCATTAGTTACTATCAATTATGAGCAAGCTGGTGGGGTAAATTAATGACTGTCCCAGACCTCTGCCAGCATCCCTTCAATGTGTCCTAACTCATTTTTCTCCTTCCACATTCATTTCAAAAGGGTGACTCAAATGTCAGCAAGAGAATATTTCACCTTATTAACTTTATTCACCTTGGTCCTGGCACTGCTGACCCTTTTCCACTCATCCACAGATGTGGGGCAGGATTTTGGGAAAGGAAAAATGCTCCACTGCTTAAGAACTACTAAAAGTTTGCTCACAAGGAGGAATATTTCAATTTAAATGTGTGTAATATATATATATAAAATCATTTACATAGCACCTGGCAAAATTAAACCCACAGACAGCTGCAGTTTTTGGGTTTAAATCTCTGCATCCCAAGGATTATGGAAACTGCGTTTACTCCGTGAATGTTTTGTCTTTCCCTTGACATTTGCATGATCTGTTTTATAAACCCCCACAAAATAAAATACCTGATAAAAACAATAGATGGGGTTTGGAGTCGGTGCATAAACAGGTTTAAATTTATGTGTGTGCCAGCACACAGCTGAAAGGATACTTGGAATATTTTGAGATTACACACTTGCATGTGTGTAAAATATAATTGATGTTTGTATTGTAGATAAATGTGTAAAATCCAGTCCTGGGAGCTGGATCCCAGCGGGAAAGGTGAAGGAAGAAGGCAGAGAAGGGGAAGGAAGGAGGCAGGGAAAGGGAGCTGCAGGGACGTAAGGAGGAGTCAGGAATTGCTTGGCATTGATGAGTCTTGGGAACAGCGCATTCCTGAGGGTCAGGAGCCCCTGGGCCGGGTGCAGGGCTGGCCTGTGGCAGGGGAAGGAGGAGGATTTTGTTCCTTGCTGGCTCTGCCTTTTGCCTCTGACACATTCAGTGGTGCTGAAGCCCTTGGAATCAGCCTCGTGTTGTGAGGTGAAAAGAGTCACGTTCCCTCTGCCCTCCACTCCTGCCCATTTGGGTTTTGTTTTGGGCTTTTTTTGGCCTGGCTAATTCGCATTCTGCCCACTCCATTGTGTTGCTGCATGAATGCTCTCTGCAGCGAGCTAATGAGAGCCCATGATCTGACCCACTGGAGGCACTTGGCTGCTGGAAACAGCACAGACAATACATTTCAGCCAAAACCTCTTTTTTTCTTTTTCTTTTTTTTTCCCCCTGTGCTGTGTCAAGAAATTAGGGCTGGCATCATCAGCTGCTGAAACGTCCCTTTGGAAGAAGCCCTGTTGTAACAAACTCGCATCCTTTGAGCATCTCTTCCCTCTCCAGCCTCGGCACTGATATTCTGTGACCCAAGACAGGGCCAGGAGACGATGATCAGCTCTGAAACCGTAAAGCTGTAACAGAGAAAGCCACGGCCAGCGTTCCTAGATCGCTTTTTCTGTGTTTCTTAAGGAGCTTGAAGCGCAATTGGAATATTCCAGTTGATGCAGGGCAGCTCCTGTAGCCATGCAGTGTCCTCAGGAAGGAATAAAATGCATCCCCAAGCTGAGGAGTTAATCAGCACAGTTCTTTTAATTGCTTTGAGTTACTTAAGTCTTCCTTCACAGCGCTAATTCCTGATTCTTTCCTACTCGTATAATTTATACAATTCTGATTTTCTCACCAGGATAAATAAATTGTTCCTCACTTACTCCTGCTTTTATGTGTTTGACCAAGGAGGGAAGAAGAATGGAGAGGCGCTGCACAGAATATTGGAAAAAAGCCCCCGAGCAGCTGAGAAAGCTTCATTATTTTGTGCCTGTAAGTGGCTCTGCTTACAAGCCTCCCTGATTATCCCCATTAATGGCATTAAAACCATGAGCAGTCAAATCACCCAAATAAGTCCATCCTCACCAGAAGCAGCGAGGGGTTTTCCTCTGGGGACAGGATAAATAATTGCTGGCACTGGATTCCAAAAATCTCTTTTTCCCCTCAGATTTGATCTTGCGTTGAAAGCAGGCAGAGGCCAAAAATCTCCATGTGTTCTTCTGATATTTTCTGCTCAGATCAGGATGCTCAGGGTCACTTCCAGTCTGGTTTCAGTCTCTCCCAGGACCAGGGCAGCCTGCGCCACTATTTGATGACCCTGCCAATAAAAACATCTTTCCTTATGCTCAGAAGTCAGATCCAGGTGAGAAGCCATCTTAAACCTGATTAAAAACGGGACAAAGGGTTTGTGCTGCAAAACTCTTAAATATATTAAAAATTTCCTCTGTGCAACAGCAAAATGAGGTGAAAAATATTCAGTTTCTCCCTTTATTCAGCAGGGAAAAGTGTGAGCTCCATAAGGGGTGACCTACATATGCACTTGCTTGTTTGTTGAGCTCAGAACCTTTGCTCACATCCCATAAATCAGAGTCATTTAGGTTGAAAAAGACTTCTAAGATCACCGAGTCCTCCATGAGTTTCTGAAGTATCCACATTAATTGGTATTGAATCAATTAATTCAAATTGACAGAGGGGAAGAAACCCCACAAAACTGTGGACTCTCTTAAAAGACTAAACGTGAAATCAGGGCTCTTCCTGTCTTTTGCAGAACAAATGCCCTGTGTGAAATCTGTCCTGTCGAGTGTAGGGAAGCACCAGGAGCAGCGATTCCCTGTCCCAGAGGCATTCCCAGACACATCCAGAGATCTGGAACGTGAACATGAGAGAGTTTGCTATCCTCTAGGGAAACAGTTCTTGGACCAGCTCCCCATCCCTGGCCAGGAGCTTCTCAGAGGCTCAGGGCTGAGCTGGGGCACTTGGGGTGCTTTGATCCCAACGGACGCCCCTCCATGGCACAGCCCGTGGATGTTTTTGTCTGTGTAACCCCTTCCCCAGTGCAGCCACAAACCAGGTCAGGCAGGGCTTGGAGGGCTGGGACATCTGCTAAGAAAAGCCCAGGTGCGAGAAACATCCCTTCTGCCCCGGTGGAGGCACTGTCAGAATGCTGGGCACAGCTTTAAAACACGTTTTAACACTTCAGTTCCAGAAAAAAACCCCCTAAATGCAGGGAATCCACAGCAAATCTGCTGTAGGTTGTGGAGACAATGGTCTCAGTGGGGCAGTTCTCGTGGTGGATGAGATCCCTGTGAACACACAGAAAGGAAATCCAGACTGGCTGAGAAATTGGGTAAAAAAAATATAGAATTAACACACAAACTAAAGAAATTCACTGTGTGCAGCGGTGTGGCATGCACAGAATGAGGGGAGAACACTTGCATCGTTTAATATTTCCTGATTTTAATAATTGTAGTTAAAAAAGTTTCCCGCGAAGGGCTGTGATAAATAGAGCTCATTGTAGTTTGGTGATTCTCCATCCGAAATGAAGGAAAAGAGAAAAATGATTGCTCAGATTCCTGCCTTTGCAAATCCCCTTTTCAAATCTATAATTTATTATCCTGTACCTGTGTATATTTTAGCCTTCATTTTTCAAAAAGATGTCCATAAATTAAACAGGAATTCGGCAATCGCTGAAGATTTATTTTGCCACTAATGACGGTCTCGTAGTGATACAGGTAAAATTCTAAATGCAATTTCTTAGGGCTTGAATAAATTTGCTTTTTTAGCTGCTTCTTTCTGGAAAAGCTTGCTGCTGACACAGAAATCAACCAGGCCTTGCTTGTGGCACAAGGACTCAGCACAGAGCTGGGTGTTCACAGGCAGAAAAGGGAATTGTAACCCCCCCAAACTCTGGGGGAATGATGGCACCCTGCCCCTGTATGAAATACCCGTAGAACAAACCCAAACGCATCCCTTTCATTGAAAATGTCAAAGGAAATCTTTTCCTGCACAGAAGCGCTCTCCAGGCACGTGCCATAGAGGTGAGATTTAATTGCAGCTTTGTCAGCCTGCTGAAATTCCCCTTGCGGGGGCAGAGGCTCAAAATACGCCAATAGGGGATTTATTTTAGAGAACTGGGATGCAGGGGCATTGCAAGACGTGAAGACAGTGACAAAACTTTGCCACTTGCCACAGAACCTCAGTAAAATGTGCTCTGCTGTTGTGCTGCGCTTGCTTAACTGGAAGACCTTGGCTGTTTGTAATTTGTGACAATGAACTGTGCTCAGAGGCCTCCTAACAATGCTCCCAGAGAGGGGCTGAACCTGTTCTAAGGTTTGGTGAAATTAATAATAACCCTGAGGAATATGAAATAGGGGAAGAGAACTGGTGGAAGAGTACAGAAGCAACGGCCATGCCTGTGCCATTTTATGATGAGGATTCAACTGCACCGAGTGAGTGGAGTACACAAAATTCTCATTATGTGCCCTTCAGTTTTCTGCTCCCATGGATCCTTGAACAGAGCACTTCTACCCGTGGGGACAGAAACAGCAGTGAAACATCCCATTTCTGCTGAGCCGTGTTATCAGAAGGATTTGGGGTGTTTTATTCGTCCCTGTTATCTCCATCTGAAGTGCCTGAGGGGAGGGGGAGCTGTTGACAGGAGAAGGGGAGGGAGGGATGGAAGGGTGTCACAGACGGACACCGCCAGAACTCCCTTCAGTCGGTGACAAGCCTTGAAGCTGAACTTCCAGGAGATTTGCATTCATTAAAATCCGTTTTATCTTCATGTCATAATTACCTGTTGTCATTTCAATTATGCCTTTTTGATGTGTTGAGATCGCGGGCGGGCCCTGTGTTGTGCAAGGTTTGTGACTTTGAAACCCAGACTTGTTTTTTTGGCTCTGTTGACTTCCTGTGGGTGTGTGTGTGCTGGGATCCGAGCTGGGCACCCCCTAAAGGGACAATTCTGGGCTGTGCAGGGTGAGCCTGGGGTTTATACTTTGGAAGAGAGGAACTGCTCAAGGAGATGCCAGAGGAACCCACCATTCCTGGGAAGTCCTGGCCAAGGCTGTCACCTGGGAATTTATTGCTTTTTCTGCAGGAGGAGGGCAGGAAAATGTCACATGTGCATGCAGAAAAATCCTGTTTGACATTTCCTTTCCATTCAGGAAAGTCAGCGCCATGCAGTCCTTCCCGATGTGTCACCGTGTTCTCAGTGAAGTGAACAAGAATAGAACATATTGTTGGGGGGGGGGAAAAAAATGAATCATTTCCCATTTTAAAAAATGGCTTTTAAACCTTCAGCTTCCCTTTCGATGAGCTAAACGCCAATAAAGGGCAGAAATCAGCTTTGTGCCTAGAGGCCCTCTCCCCTTGGTCACCGGTGTGCCCAGATTTCATCTCTTTTGTCTGGATTGCAGTCCGAGCAGCAGCTTTTAGAGCTTTGTTAATGCCAGGTGCTGGCCTATATTTTCTTTTTTTAAGCACGACAATTATTCTGGTTTTTGCAGCCCTGCAGGTGGGCATGGCCCTTTGTGGGCGAATAAAAAGGCCACTTCTTCTCTGCAGAGCTCAACATTTCCGAGTGGAGCTCCCGTCCTGCCTTTTCAGAGCACTTTTATAAAACACAGAGCAAAGCCCTGGACTCTCCTCCCTGCAGGGACACATTAAATGTTTGTGACGTCCCTCGATTTCCCCTGAACAGCTTCAGAAAAAAAATGCCTTGTTGGAGCTGCACTTGCAAATATTTGAGCGTTTCAAGTGAATCCTGGGCATTGGTGAGGAACAGTGGGTGCTCCATTCAGCTGAGCCTCCAGACAGCTCTGCCTTAATGAGGGGCTATTTTTGAGAGGCTGCTTGGCCACGAGGGAAAGTGTGAGAGGTGCAAAAGGGTCAGTGGAAAGGGGGAGAACTGGAACCTGCTCCCATCATTAGTGGGATTACAATAAACAGGAATATTACTTTGTTTTTGTACACTCCTGCAAATTCATTGTTTCCTGAATGCTCAGAAAGTGAGCCATAGGATACTCCCTCATGAAGTATTTTTTTTATTAAACAAAGGGTGCATTCTAAAGGCAATAAATCTAAACTTGTTGTTAGATGCCCCAAGAGCATTCTCACACAATGCAGTTTTATTTTAAAACCCAGAGGGAGACAGCAACCCCCTGCACTCCTAACATCCTGCACCCAAAGCATCCAGAACCCCAAACATCCTGCACCCAAACTGAGCCTCTGCAGCGCAATTCCAGCAGGAATTCCAGGATGAGCTGAGGGAGCAGCCCTGGAGGAGGATTCGGGGGTGCTGGTGGGTGAAAGCTGGACATGAACCAGCTCAGAAACCCCCTGGGCAGCACGGGAGGGGAATTTTGCCCCACTCAGGTGAGACCCCACCTGCAGAGCTGCCCCAGCCTCAGGGCCAACAGCAGCAGGACCTGGAGCTGCTGGAGAGTCCCGAGGAATCCATGGAGCTGCTCCAGGGCTGAAGCCCCTCTGCTCTGGAGCCAGGCTGGGAGAGCTGGGAATGTTCACCTGGAGAGGAGAAGGCTCCAGGGAGAGCTCAGAGCCCCTTCCAGGGCCTAAAGGGGCTCCAGGAGAGCTGGAGAGGGACTGAGGACAAGGGATGGAGGGACAGGACACAGGGAATGGCTCCCACTGCCAGAGGGCAGGGCTGGATGGGATATTGGGCAGGAATTGTTCCCTGGGAGGGTGGGGAGGCCCTGGTACAGGGTGCCCAGAGCCGCTGTGGCTGTCCCTGGATCCCTGGCAGTGTCCAAGGCCAGGCTGGACAGGGCTTGGAGCAGCCTGGGACAGTGGGAGGTGTCCCTGCCCATGGCAGGGTGGGATGAGAAGATCTTCCATGTCCCTCCCAACCCAAACCCATCTGTGATCCCAGGATTCTGTGGCTGTGGTGTGGACCCCCCATTCCTGATGCCCCAGCACTGGGAATGGTGCTGGGGCATCAGGAATGGAGGATCCAGACTCTTCAATGGGCTCCAGTGATCCTGACAGGGAAATTCCCTCTCTGGCCCTCCCAGAGCTCCCTGTGCCCATTCAGGGCCCTCCCAGCTACCAGCTCGTTATTCCTAAGGAGCACAGAGCCCCGGGAATTAGTCTGGCCCATATGTTCCTAAAAGGGTTTTAATGTGGATTAGGGGCTTATGTAACGCACAGGCCTAACCCACATCGGGCTTAATTTGTGGTGTTTTCTCCTTGTCTTTTAAAAAAAAAGGCTTGTTTCCTAATGATGAGCCTGAGTACTAATTTAATTTACATTTTACTGCTCTTAGACACAATCAGAACACATTGGAATAAACATTTAAAGCTCCTTATGAAACTATTTGTTGGGTTTGCCATTATTCTTTTGGCTTTTTTTTTTTTCTTTGAGCAGTGTTCTGGTTTTCCCCTGATGAAATAGTCTACTTAGGTTTGATTTGGAATTGCAGGAGCCACAAATTAAAACAATGAGTCTACTTCAATCTGTAGTCTTCTTGGAGAAACGAGAAAAAAAAAAAAAACCAAAACTTCAGGAAAGTTCGGCAACAACAGGAATTTTCCAAGCTCCTGGAACAAGCAAAGACCAGAAGAGAGCTTCAGACATACAAAGGAAATAAAATCAAAGTCTAGAGCACAAAACAGTAAAATTACATAATCAGATAGCGTAGCTGTTGGGGAAAAAAAAAAGAGGTTGAAATTGGTGATGAATTCTAAGTGTATCACAAAAAAATGTTTAAAATTTCAAGTTCTGAAATGTATTTTTTATTCTCTGTGTTTCCCAACAGACATCACCATCCCTGCAGTGCTGCGTTTGGGGAGCTATGGGCTGTGTTTTTCAGAGCAGACATATGTTTGCTTGTGATGTGTCAGGGTTTTGTTGCCAGCTTGGTGTACTCTGGGGCAGCCCTAAAATGCTGAGCTGTTGTAGAAACAGCTCCAAATGGAATCAGAAATGAGAGATTCAGCTGCTCTGCCAGCTAATTAAAAAAAAAAAAATAGACAAAAATCTGTCTTTTGTAATCTTGTATTACAGTTATTACTAATTTGAAAAGAATCTCAGGAATTCACGTGGCATTTCTTCCCTGCACAGGAGCCAGGGGAATATGCGCCCAAATCCATTTATTCATGTACCGATTTGGCTTTATCCTTGTTCTGACTAATTTACCAGCGCAGAAATTGGAGGGGTTTGGGGGTTTTCTTTGAAATTCCTCAATTTCTCCTGCCCAGGATTAATTTATGTATTTATTTTAAATGTCTTTACATATGTCCCTGTCCCTGGCCTCAAGGCCACACTGGGGAACAGGGATCAGCCGTGTGCCTGAATCCCTCTGGAATCTCCTCCTGGCTGGAGTCATTCCGTGCCTCACCCTGCTCTCACTGGAAGGTTGCAAAGCTCTGGAGCTCCTCTGGAATATCTCATTCTGCATGCCCAGAGTTCATTAATTAATTACTTCCCAAACACAGATAAAACTCCCATTTCTGAATGCAGTTTTTAAATTCCTTCCCCAAACTGTGACCCATTCCTGTTGGGGATGCTTTTGGGGTGGGGTTCTTCCCCCTCTGGAAACCTTGTTAAAATGTTATTCCCGGCCTGGAATATGGTGATGTCCTGAAGCGGTCTTTAGGTTACCTGCAAACCTTTCACCTTCCTTTTAATGGCTTCTCAACCTTCTCCTTTTTCCCCCTGATTGTAATTCTACTTCTTAAGTTAAATGTTATTATCGCGGATTTGTGTTTTGACTTCTCAGCCTCCAAAAAGGTCAGATTTGAATAGTTTATGGCCTCCTCTGCCGAGAAAAAGTTCAGTGGTTGCATCTTGAAACAGGTCACATACCCTGCTCAAAACTAAATCAAGAATGGCTTTTCCTCTGCGGGTTTTGGGGCCAATTAATTGAAGAAGCAATGCTTTACAGTGTTGAAATTAATGCCATCTCCAGGAGGCCCTGTCCTGACAGGCACTGAGCCTTTCACAGCACAAAGCTAGAGCCAAAATTCAGCTCCATCCCAGCCACACTGGTACACACATAACATTTGCCTTTTTTGACTCCAAACACTGCATAAATCCAAATTTTCCTCCAAAAGCAGGCCTGGCCTGCTTACCCCGGTTTTCTGAGATGTCAGTTTGTTTGTTCCATGGATTTTAAGCCAGACGGCCTCGATTGTCCGTCCTTGGTGTGGCTGGGAGCTGTGGCACTGGCACACATCACATCTGCTCCAGCTGAGGCTGCTTCCCTCTTACCTGTCCGTGCCGAAGTGGGAATGTCCTTGCTGAGCTGGCTTTGCTGTCATGGAGCCGTGTCCTGTGTTCCAGCCCATCCTCACCCTGGGAATTCAGCATTTCCCACCCCAGGAAAGGCCCCCTCCTGCAGTGAACGTGCTCCCCCACGTCCTGCCTTTCTCCCAGCCTCAGCTTCAGAATCCCCCTTTCACTTTTGGATTTTAGTTCTCAGTCCAGGAGCAGGAGCAGGAGCAGGTGGAGGGAAGTACTGGGAGCAGGGAAGGGCCCCTCAGGAAGGAGTCACTGAACAGGGCAGGACATTTCAGCCTGGAAAAAGGCAATTGCCGAGGGATGAGGAATTTTCTGCAGCAGGGAGAAGGGAGATGAGGAATAATTATTTTCTACTTCTGCACACACCAAGGCCAGCAAGGGCCCAAGGGGAGCCGGTCAGGATGAGCAGGAGGCAACACTTTTCCAGAAATCCCCCAAAATTCAGCCTCCCACAGGCTGTGACTTGGAGAGTGGGGACAGGCAGCTGCAGCCCCTCTCTGGGAGACAGAAAGGAGGCTCCAGGCACAACCTGCCGATCAAGAACCCCCTAAAATGCAGATTGCTGGACATGGGGTTGGTTTGGGTGTTATAAAGTCCTTCAGCACCACAGCCTCTTGGAGTAATGGTGGATGAAAAGCAGGATTCAGCTCCTGGTGTCTCTGTGCTGCTGGCCAGATGCCCTCAGGGGGCTGTTACTGTTCTCCCTTTGCTGCTCTCTGTGAAAACACTGCTTGGATGGGTTAGAGCTTTGTGGCAAAAGCATTTTTCATCTGGAAATGAGGTTTAACATTCTGGGTGGAAGGAACAGCCTGTGTGCAAATATTTCCCTTGCAGATGGCACAGCCATGGGCATCATTTTACACGACTGAACCCAGGGTTCTGCCATACTTCCCATCAGCTGCCAGGTTTATTTGTCAGAGCTGCTGCTGGGACAGACAGGAGTAGGGTGAGCTCTACCTGCTCCTGGCCATAAATAACAAAAGAGGTACAAGAGGAGCAGTGAAACTCCTGCACAGCATTTTGTTTGCAATAACTAAAGCAAAAGTGTCTTCCTGAAATGCTTCGGCATTGACTTGAAACTGAGTTTTATATCCCCAGGAATAATTTCTTGTTGCATCCCTCACACAATAGACATGTTTTTATTGTACATGTAGATGTGGAGGGAATTGGAATCAAACATGAGCCCAGGACCCTTCTTGCCATGCCCTCAGCACCGATGAGGCCATACTTTAAAAAGTGAGATAGAACAAATAGAGCCACCCAAAGGAAACACTCCATTAAAAACCAACAAGGTGGCTTTAAAATGAAGACTGGTTTTACAGCCCCCCTTAGACGAATCTGAGAGGATGAATAGATGGGAACATTATGCTTCTGAAAAGGGGAAGATATCAAAGATTTATTTTTGCTCTTTTCTGAGATCAGATTCTTTGAGCAGCCACAGCTGTAGCCGAGCTGGCAGGAGCACACGGAGCTGTACCTTCCCTTTGAGCTCAGCACAGCTGGCACTCCAGGCTTTCATATCCATGGATGCTCCACAGTGCCTCAGTAACCCCTCAGTGGGTTCGTGCAGCCCCACAAACACTTCGCTGTGCAGTCTCCTTCAGTGACTGGTGAGAGAAACACTTTCAGCCACCTGAGAGCTGAGAGGGGTTTGCAACTTGTTTGGAATCACAGCTTGTTGGTGTTAATGCTGCTCTCCTGGCTGTCATTCATCCCTACTCCTCAAACCTTTACAATTTATAAAATATTCCAGCTAAACACTCTGCGCATGGAGGGGGAAAGCAAAGGAGCTTTAATCTTACCACGTTTTAAAAACATATATGGCAGCTTTGGGGTTTATTTGTTCAGCTCTTACCTGCATCACAGTGTGGAAATGAGGAAATTGGGCTGTAAATGATTAATTAAGCTGCTTTTCCGTCGCACTGGGTTCCAACTGGAGCTGGGAAGGTATCACTGAATTCAGACTGGGAAAGGAAAGGAGCAGCAGTCAGGAATGGAGGAGCTCCACAGGCAGAGGAGGCAGTGCCTAGGCACAGCTGGAGAGGCAGGAACCCCCCCGGGACGCTGGGCACCAGCAGGATGAGCCTGGCAGAGCCTGTTCAAACAGCCACCAAATGCCACAGTGAGGATGGCAGATGGGAATCAGCCAGGCCTGGTCCCAGCCACGCCCTGGAGAAACGTCAGGAGTTCTCTGCTCTCACACCTGGGCCCTTCTTATGATTTGGGGAGGGCTGTGGGTGCCAGCTCCCCCCCAGCTTAAACATGTGCCTAAATGTCTGCTGAGTGGGCCTCAAAGCACAAAAGGTGGGGCTGGTTTCCTCCTCCAGCTGCCCTTTTAAAAATAATTCCTCCGTTTCAGAGAAATGCTGCTGTGCAGGGCTCTGCCTGCCTGCTGCCAGCGAGCTTTCCTAGCACAAGAACCACAGCAAGAGCACGTTAAATGCTGCTTTGCAGGAAATAATTATTCCAAAGCATTGTCTAAGTGCTCCTGTAAAAGCTGCAATTAATAAAAATGCATTGCCTCGAGCCTTCTCATGCATGGTGTCCAGTTCCTTAAGCTCACCAAGCAGCAACACCTGTGCTGTGAAACGGATTTCCACTCCCTAATTAATAATCCAACGATTTCTACCAGGTACAGCTCCTTGTCTGTAATTAGTGGTGCAAATGATGCTGATATTTGGTGCTGAACAACAACACCTTTTTTCCCCACACTGTCACTTACACCAAGAAAAACTGTGGTTTTTCAGTGCTAACCTGAACAGCCTCCGGATGGGGTTTAATCCCTTTTGGAGTGGAAGTTGTGGGCAGATGTGCATTCCACACAATAATAATAATAATAATAATAATAATAATAATAATAATAATAATAATAATAATAATAATAATAATAATAATAATAATAATAATAATAATAATAATAATAATAATAATAATAATAATAATAATAATAATAATAATAATAATAATAATAATAATAATAATAATAATAATAATAATAATAATAATAATAATAATAATAATAATAATAATAATAATAATAATAATAATAATAATAATAATAATAATAATAATAATAATAATAATAATAATAATAATAATAATAATAATAATAATAATAATAATAATAATAATAATAATAATAATAATAATAATAATAATAATAATAATAATAATAATAATAATAATAATAATAATAATAATAATAATAATAATAATAATAATAATAATAATCCCTGTCTCCAGAGAGCAGGGCTGTGTGAGCACTGCAGCCTGAGACAGGGACAGTGCCTGGGTCCCGTTTGGGGCTGGCTTTGAAAGGGGAAGCAGCACAGGTGCCTCTGCCTCCCTTCTTTTCCTGTGGTGGATAAAGCTGGGAACGCTCAGCCCATGCAGATGGAATCCCACATGCAGNCTGGTCCCAGCCACGCCCTGGAGAAACGTCAGGAGTTCTCTGCTCTCACACCTGGGCCCTTCTTATGATTTGGGGAGGGCTGTGGGTGCCAGCTCCCCCCCAGCTTAAACATGTGCCTAAATGTCTGCTGAGTGGGCCTCAAAGCACAAAAGGTGGGGCTGGTTTCCTCCTCCAGCTGCCCTTTTAAAAATAATTCCTCCGTTTCAGAGAAATGCTGCTGTGCAGGGCTCTGCCTGCCTGCTGCCAGCGAGCTTTCCTAGCACAAGAACCACAGCAAGAGCACGTTAAATGCTGCTTTGCAGGAAATAATTATTCCAAAGCATTGTTTAAGTGCTCCTGTAAAAGCTGCAATTAATAAAAATGCATTGCCTCGAGCCTTCTCATGCATGGTGTCCAGTTCCTTAAGCTCACCAAGCAGCAACACCTGTGCTGTGAAACGGATTTCCACTCCCTAATTAATAATCCAACGATTTCTACCAGGTACAGCTCCTTGTCTGTAATTAGTGGTGCAAATGATGCTGATATTTGGTGCTGAACAACAACACCTTTTTTCCCCACACTGTCACTTACACCAAGAAAAACTGTGGTTTTTCAGTGCTAACCTGAACAGCCTCCGGATGGGGTTTAATCCCTTTTGGAGTGGAAGTTGTGGGCAGATGTGCATTCCACACAATAATAATAATAATAATAATAATAATAATAATAATAATAATAATAATAATAATAATAATAATCCCTGTCTCCAGAGAGCAGGGCTGTGTGAGCACTGCAGCCTGAGACAGGGACAGTGCCTGGGTCCCGTTTGGGGCTGGCTTTGAAAGGGGAAGCAGCACAGGTGCCTCTGCCTCCCTTCTTTTCCTGTGGTGGATAAAGCTGGGAACGCTCAGCCCATGCAGATGGAATCCCACATGCAGGCAGCTCCATTCCAGGCTGCCTGGAACTTCATTCCAGCCTTGGGAACTGCCTCGGGCCCGCCTCAGGAGCTGCTCTGATGTGACAAATGTAGGCAGTCACGCACCGAGACAGAAATGAAAGGGAGCGGGGAGAGGAGCGAGAAGGGAGCCCTGATCAGTGCTCAGGATGATGGATTGGCTCCCAATGAGGCACCAGCCCCATTCCTAGGCAGGAGGAGTCCTGCTGGTGAACGGAGAGCAGGGAAAAGCAGGAGCAGCTTGGAAAGTCCTCCTGTTCCCAAGGGGCAGAGTCCCTCCTGTTCCCGAGGGTTGGATGCCACCTCTGGGGTCAGGCAGGACCCAGCACAAGGAAGAGCTGAGTTCTTCCCACAGGGGTTCCCAAAGCCAAAATCTGCGACCACGGCCCCACAAGGTCTGATCTGACCGCACCTCCCAGCCCCAGAGTCCAACCACTCCCTGTCAGAGGTGGATTTGCCTTCAGCTGTGTTATCCTGAATTTATGGCTGAGCAAGGAACGTGCAGGACTCGTTACCCAGATAAATGCTAAAGGTGTCAGAATAATGTATTTCATTTGTAAAAGTTCAGAATGAGAAAAAGCTGATTTACAGGCAGACAGTGCTCTGGTCCCTTCCCAATATTTCTGCACATAAATACAAAGGTCGACAAATGGAGCTTGTTTTTCCATGGAGACCACAACAGCTCTTGGTTTAGTAAACCACAAAAGTCAATATATTAAAGCAAATAATTTCTTAATTCATTGTAGCATTTTAATGACTCGGTGTTTATTTTGATTTCAAGCTGTTTTTTAAGCCACCTCAGTTCCTTTCTGCTCAGGTGGAATACATAATCCTCTCTGGCATGAAGCAGACATTGCTACACAGACCTAAAAAGATCTGTACAACCTTAAAACACTGCAGAAAATTCATTGCACTGATCTTGTACCCGGTAATAAGATCCCAGGGTCTCATGGAAGGTCTCAGTGATCCCCAACAGGAGCAGCCTGACCCTGGAAGGTCCATTCCTTTTGTACAGACCTCACCATCACTGAGGGGCTCAAAGTTCTTTTTCAAGCATTGTTTGCCCTGAGGGAACTCCAAACAACCAAACTCCTCTGGATTTTCCCATCATTCCTATTTAGGTAAAGCAAGAAAATCTCTAATTTCTGGTTTTCATGGTTTTTGAGCCCTTTTTCAGTCTCTAAACTTCAGGCTCACGGTGTCTACTTCAGTTTTGTGTTCCCAGTCTCCTGATTGGAGGTGCATAAATCCATTTAAAATGGGACCTCGGGAATTTAGGTCACCTGCTGTAGCTCTGGTTCCTGGGATCAGCCCACGGTGCCAGGTTCATCCTGAGGCCACTTCCTGCCTGCTTCAGGAGGGGAATGGATTCTTCTCAGACTGGGATCTGAATTTCACTGAGTCTGCTCTGGACTGCATCCTTGTTTCCTTGTGGGTCAAAGCTTTGTCCTGGCACAGGAAATTTAATTAACAGCTGGGGAAAATGAGCTAATCTGCCTTAGTGGCTGATAAGGATCTCCAGTCTATTGTCAGATCCTTTCGCTTTCCTAATTCTTTTGCAATTGTGACATATTAATACAAAAAGATGTATCCTTTTATTTTTTCCCCAAAAGCTCTGAATTAGCCTCCGATTAATTTTTTTTACAGATACATCTGTGATCTTTCTAAAATCATTTCACTGTCTTTTTGCTCTGCCCAGCATCCCTTGGCCAAACAAGGGAAGAGCATTAAAAAAACCCCCAAAGTTTGGACAGCGCCTCACTTCCCTTCCAGCACATTCAGCACATGCCTTTGACCTGTGATAATCAGAGGTGAAAAACATGGCAGGATATTCCTTTTCCTCTGAGCTGCTTCAGGCTGACCACTCTGGCTTTAAAATTGGGTGTGTTGTTCAGATTCCTACAGCTGGCATTTCAAATAAAGATTTTCATGGCACAGCCTGCACAGTTGTCAAAATCCACAAATATTTGGGAATTCTGCAAGGCTTGGGTGGCTGAGCCTCTGTTTCTCAGACCCCTCCCATTCAGGAATTTTGGGGCTGCTTTTCCTTTGTGTCTCGTGGTTGCTTTCAAGGGCGCATCTCACACACCAAAAAAAAAAAAGAGGCTAAATAGAAAACCAGAAAGTCGAAAATGTGCAAAATGATTAGATGTCACTTCCAATAAGTGGGTGGCTGGGTCAGCAGATTCTGAGGCCAACGTGGGCCAGAATTGCTGCCTAATTTGCATATGGATTTATGCTGGTCTTTCTCCAAGTAATAGGCTGTCACTGAGAAGAAATGTGGTTTTTCCAATGGCCAGCTGCTTCCTTGGGAAAGATTATTTGTCAGCTCTGAGCCTCAACATGTATCAAAAAGGAAAAACATGTTGTTCTTCTTTCAAAAATGTTGGGTCTTCAGCAAGCCTGGGAGATTTACAAGGGTGACGTGGGCAGTAAATCCCCAAATTCTGAAATGCAGCCACACCTGGAGCTTGCCACTGGCCAGAGCAGGGAGGGGATAAGGGAAACATCTTAGAAATGGAAGGACACACACAGGAAAGGAAGGAATAACCTTAGAAATGTCTGAACTCCTGGAGATGAAGTAGCAATAGTCCCATTTTCAGCTTTCTGTCCCACTCAAAGGGTGTGAAATTTCCTTTGCACCCAAAGCACTGAGCTGGGGCTGGGTTTGCTCTGTGTGACACCAGGAACCCTGGTGATGGTGCAAGAAAAGGCACAACCAGGCACAGCCATTCCACAGAGCTTTGTCTCCAGCCACAGGAGAAACCTTTCAATGGAAGCGATTGCGAGATGGTCGCTGAGAAATGTTCACTTTGGTCACTTCTGACCGTACCCAGCAGCTTTCCTTCCCCCGGCCTTTCCCAGCCACAGCCCGGAGCTGAGCGAGGCAGCTCTGAGCCTTCCTCTTCCCAAGGAAGCAAGGCAGCCAAGAGAGGGAATGTGGCCAGCAGAGAGCTGTGGAGGGCAACTGTCAGCTCCAGAAGTGAAGATACTTTTATTTAGGGGGAGATTGGGTCTTCTTTTTTTTCCTTTTTCCTTGGATTACATGCAAGGTCCAGCATAATTAACAAGGAGACCAAAGAGAGTGACAAGCATGTGAGTGACATGGAGCTACTGCAGGCCACAGAGATGACGAGGGGACCCTGAGGAGCTGGCAAATGCAAGCACACACTGTGAACCCCACCCTGGTGTTTGTGGGTGCCTGCAGAGCCTGGCAAACGTTACATTTTTATTATTAATACATTTGTGACAGGCCTGTGACTCCTCAGCTGCTGTGGAGCTGCAGCAGCTGCTCAGGCAGGAAGGGCCGCACCGCTGGGGGAAGCTGAAATCAAAATGTTAAATAATGACAACCCCTTGCAGTCACACACGCTGCAGACAACCTCCTGACAGCAACATGATGTTCTTTTCTTCCCCGATTTGCATCCTGAAGAGGCTGGGTTATTCCCTGATATGCAGCAATGTGCTGTGCTTTGGCTTCCACCTCCTATGTGGTCAGGGGGTGCTTGTTCCTCCCAGCCTTTGTGCCCAGCTCCATCCTAAATCTGGATGTTCCTCTGGGCCCAGCTCTATCCTAAATCTGAGTGTTCCTCTGGGCTTTGTGCCCAGCTCAAATCCTAAATCTGGGTCTTCCTCTGGGCCTGCAGGGAGCAATGCCCCAGACATTCCCTTCCCATTTCCCTGAACTGTAAGACTCAATTGCTCCGAGTCATTCCATCCCTCAATGACTGTTTTCATGGGTGTGATTTAAACGATGCCAAAGGTTTTAATTAAAGTCGCCCTTGCCATGCAAATATTTAATTTGTATTGATATCTTTTTAGCTATAAACTGCTGTCTTGACTTTTGGGAAAGGCTCTTTAAAATTCACGAGGGTGTTTTAACACACCACTGTGTTGGCTGTGACACCTGTCAGCCATTCACTCCCTGCCTGGCTGCCGAGGCTGGAGGGGTGAAACTCCAGCCCAGACTCTTTCAGAACAGCAGAGGTTGTTGCCAGGCTTGTATTGTTTCAGCAAAATATTAATAAAAATAGTATTTCATAAAGGTGGGCTTGCAAAATCTTGCAACTTTTCCTGACCTGGTGTTCCCCTGCAGGAGCAGTTGTTTTTCTGAAGAAGAATTCTTTTAGGGTTTTAGGGTTCTGCACTTTAAATAAATGTTTTAATACGAGAACTTTCAAGAGTCAGAGTCCAAAAAATGAGTAGAAATAGCTTGATACAGGCACCTTTCTTTTATTTTATTTTTTTCCCTGGCACAGCACTGAAATGGAGAAGCTGTGGAGTACCTGTCCTTTGAGTTACAGTTGTGGAAAGCAGTTGATCCAGTGCTGAGCAGGAAGCCAGATTAGGTGGCCTCTGGAGGTCTCCTCCAGCCTGTGCTTGCTAAAATTGCGTGGTTTGAAAGTCATCTTCACAATAAGTGATAAACCTGAGGATTCCCACATACTGAAAATCAGGATTTTTGCTTCTCTATACCCTGAAGAAGGTCTCTCCTTATTGTGCTTCCACAGTTCCTGTTGCACAATCCCCCTTCTCTGAGGCTGTGCTGTGTCCTGGACAGAGGACAACAAAGGCCTTGGTTCCTGTTTATTGGGGGTTTTAAGGATCGTGGGATGGTTTGGGTTGGGAGAACCTTAAAGCTTTTCCAGTGCCACCCCTGCCATGGCAGGGACACCTCCCACTGTCCCAGGCTGCTCCAAGCCGCGTCCAGCCTGGCCTTGGGCACTGCCAGGGATCCAGGGGCAGCCCCAGCTTCTCTGGGCACCCAGTGCCAGGGCCTCCCCACCCTCCCAGGGAACAATTTGTGCCCAATATCCCATCTAAATCTCTCCTCTTTTAGGCTAAAACC
This sequence comes from Pomatostomus ruficeps, assembly GCA_013400735.1. Taxonomy (NCBI): domain Eukaryota; kingdom Metazoa; phylum Chordata; class Aves; order Passeriformes; family Timaliidae; genus Pomatostomus; species Pomatostomus ruficeps. The sequence goes on along the minus strand of VYZT01056688.1, from coordinate 229,237 downwards.
ATTCCCCTTGGTGGAAGTGGCTGCATTTCCTAGGATTTTCATTACCAGATCTCACCAAAAAGCTTTCAGCAATTGGATGTTCACAAACCTGTTTCTTTTAATGTGGCGTCCCAATTAAGTAACAGAATTGATCTGATGCTGTTCCCCCCCAAAAAAATAAAGGAGCAGGAAGGCCTTGTCTCTCTGCTGAGCCACTGAGGTTTACCAAACTCAGGGCAGATCCTCTCCCAAGCGTGGCTGAGAGCAGCTGATAGGGTCTGTATGCATGGCTTCTCAAAAAAAGGTGAATGGAGCAGCCAGGGCAGCAGACACCTCCGAGAGAACTCTGCTGCTGTTCCTCTCCTCTCACAGAATGCTGAGAAGGGCTTTTTTGGGGCGGGGTGGGGGTTGTAAACAAAAATGTTCCTGCAGCTTTTGGCTGTGAAGCAGCAGCCAGAGAAAGCCAAGAAGATTTCAGAACCTGCTGCCCTTCAGTTCAAAGATGATTTCTCTTTTTTTTTTTTTTTTGCAGCCACATTTAATATTCTCTGCCTGTCTAAGGTGCACTTAGACAGCAAATACAGCCATGTTTCCCAAAAATGTGCCTGGTCGGAAGGACACAGCAGAGCAGGCCTGCAGGGATGTGTGCCTGGACACCCACGAGGGAGGGGATGCTCCCTGCAGCCTCTGCTCCAGGGATTTTGCTTCAGCTCAGGAAATCTGGGCCTCCCTTTGCTTTGGGGCATGAGCCCGACTTTGCTTCTCACTGTTCCCTTTTCCAGGTGGCCTTTGAGACAGAGAATGTGCTCCGGAAAAGTGTTGTTATCTCAAGAGGTGCTTTGGGAAACGGAAAACCTGCAGCAATGTTGGTTTTTGAAGGGCTATGAGCAAGACAGAGATTCCCAGGATAAAAACCAGTGGCACCCTTTGGTCTAATGAAAGGTTAATTGAGTCTGCACTGTCAGCCAGGCTGGAGGAAGCAGAGCAGCATTTCAGAGAGCAGCATCAAAAAGCCCCATTTAGTGTTCTGCAGAGGCTGTCAGCTGCTTGACAGGAGTGAGCTGAGCTCTTTTTAAAACCAGCTCCTCTTCTTAATAACGCTTCTGGTTTCTCTAATTATCTGCTCATTGTTCTATGAAAGACTAAGCACTTTCAGCATGGCAGCTAAGAAATCAGGAGCTGCTGGTGTCTGGCAATGTGATGTCACAGAAGCTGACCCCAGCAGTATCTGGAACAGCTGGTGCCTCCCTCTAGGCCAGCCCAGACCCCATCTGCCTCTCCAGACATGGAACACCAGCCTGATTCTCTTCTTTATGCATCTTACAGCATCTTCTGATGAAGCAGTCAGCGGGGCTGTTCCTCGGCTTCTCTCTCTGTTCTCCTGAAGACAGCGGAGATAAAACACAGGTATTTCAAATAAACCAGTGCTTGGTTTGCAACAAAAAGCAAGAGAAGCATTTTTTTTCAGAGAAAGGCAACAGGAGCCGTTCGTGTGCTCTTGTCCTGTGTCTCTGTAAGGCCAGGTGAGGGAGTCGGAAGGTGACACCTGAAGGCTGCCTTGGCCAGAACAGGAATTGTCTGATGGGATATTTGTACAGACTGATGGATCCCCCCTCAGCCACCCCTTCCCACGCTGACAGGCCCAAGGCCTCCACAACCGTGTGCTTTTGGAGCAGGAATTTGGATTTTCCTGCTGATGGGTCTATGGCCACAAGTCAAACTCTGAAGTGTAAATCCATCCGTGTGATTACTGGTTTCCCATTCCCAAAGTCCTGCTCTCTTCCTGGTTCTTACCCAGTTTTGAGATGGTTTTTAGCAAATATACTTCATGCAAATTGGACATAAGCCACAATTTGCCGCTCCCGTTTTTTACAGCTGGAGTGACAGAGTCCCTTCGTCGTCTGTGTCACTTTGCCACCCAGCACTGTTGTGTTCCAGCACCTCCTACACCAAATCAACAGTAGCCACCAGATTATTCATGCATTTACGAGCCTGAGCCTCTCTCTTCTCATCTTTGGGTAAAAGCTGCCTTCAGGCTAAATTGAGGGAGTTAATTTTCACATTTTCATTCTCACATGGACCAATCCTTGATTGGTGTTATTTGCCTCTGAGGAGTGTTTGATTTAGGCTGGTGAGGTTTTTCTGGTAACAAACTGAAGCATGGACCATCAGTGCACCCCAAGTGTGAGTTCTGAATGTGTTCTAAACAAATATTTCCTAAATATGGTTTTGTTCTTTGTGTCCTGGCTCATCCAAATCAGGTTTGCCAATGAGCCTCTTTGGTTTTTCCTCTGGCAGTTTGGGCAAGTGTAACCTGCACAATGGTCAGCCCCAGCAAAGATGTGATGGGATCATTGTCTGCACCAATTATTAATCCTGAGGATTCAGCAGCCAGCTTGTCTGGCATTGCTGCTTTGGTGCAAGGGTGCAGAGAACAATTCACTAATAATTGTCATTATCTGTCTGTTGCAAATACAAATATCTGTGTCCTTTGGCAGGGCTCTGTTGTTCCACCCACCGTGGTTAGAGATGATTTCCAAGCATTTTCTCAGAATCAGACTGTGATTTTAACAGACTTCACTTCCAAATTTATTTTGGCTCATCTACATTCATTTTGTACATAATATGACTGAGTAAATAATAATAAAAAGAACTGATATACTGAACAGACAATACTAAGGATTTCTCTGTAAAGCAGGCTACATTTCCAAGCCACTTTTTTTTTTATTCCATAGCTGTCGTATCCAATTCCCCTGGAATGCAGCACAAACAAAAATATTCACACACACTTTGGACATCTCTGTGTGGTCTTGTCCATAACACCCTCTCCTGAGCAGAGCACTTGGGGGTCCTTGGAGTGAAAGGGGCTGCATTCTGCTTTCTTTCCTACCCAGTCCTTGCCTGGATCCTCGGAAGCTTTTCTTACTTGGCATGTGCTGGTTGGGGTTTTTATGCCATGATCGGTTGAAATGCAATGTGTCCCTTGTCTAAGTTAATTACATGGCTGGGTTAATAACTCAGTGCTTCAGGCTCTTGAGTGGGGAACAGGGCCAGTCATTACAGCACTGGCCATTTCACTGCCTCTGAGCCAAAGTGTCCATCCAGAACCTCCAAAGTGGAACCTTCCCCAGCCAGGCACGACACAGGCAAAACCTTTAATGTGAAACTGCCACCGAGTGCAGGAGGAGGAGGTGCTGGGCAAAGAAGCCAGCTGAGAGTCCTGGGAGTTGTACCAATATCGGTGGAGTTAGACTGATATCAGTATGATATCAGGGGAGTTACATCAATATCAGTGTGACATCAGGGGAGTTATACCCACATCCGTGTGACATCAGGGGAATTAGATTGATATCAGTGTGGTATCAGGGGAGTTATATCAATATTGGTGTGCCATCAGGGGAGTTATATCAGATTGGTAACAGTGTGACATCCGGGGAGTTATATCAGTATCAGTGTGACATCAGGGGAGTTGTTATATCAGGTTGACATCGGTGTGCCAGAGGGCCGAGTTCCCAGCCTGGCTGGGATGGCAGCTGCTGCCTGGAGAGCAGGGACTGAGACCCCTGGAAAAAGCAGCTGCAACACCTCTGTGGAATACGTCACAAAAAAACTCCCTGAGAACAGGTTTTGGGGTGAAAAAAGCTGCACAGAGCTCAGAAACCATGAAACCCCAGTGAGCTGGAGCCGTAGTACTCAGAGGGAATTGAGCAAGAGTGTTTTAAGCTGTGGTCTGTGGGAAACAGGCGCCACTTTTGTTTCTGGGACACAGATGCTCATCCAGCGCTGTGATACTCTTAGGAGTGAACAAGAAATCCTGTTCAGCACCTTTGAAAATCCCCATCTCTTATAAAAAATAGATGCCATTGACCACTGGAAGCATTTTTTTCTCCAAGGGAGAGAGGAAGTGGAAGCCTGCAGTGCAGATTTCATTATGCTGCTAATTATGAGTTCCTCTCCTGAGCTGGTTAGCAGCTGTTTTGATTAGCTGGTGTTCAGGAGCACTTACTGTCAGAACTCTGGCAGTTCTACCCAAATAAAATATTTGTTTCAGGCAGCTCGACTCCCCTCCTTAGTTGTGTGCAAGCCTCGATGCCTCTGTTTGTACCCAGTGTCCCAAAGGCGATGTTTGTTTTCTTTGTTTGGGCAGACAGAGGAATCGCTGCTCTCATGTTTTATTCATGGAAGTATTTCTTGTGAATGTGGCCTCCAATATGGATTAGAGGCAAAAATATCACTAACAGTAGTGCCCAAAAGACTCTTTCCTCGTGTTAAAAATGGACACGCAAATTAAATTACCGCTGTTAATGCATGCCCACTCCGTAATTGCCGCCCGGTTTGGAATGCTGCTGAAGCAATTATCTCCCTTCAGAATTGCAAACCAGGGGCTGGTTTTAACCAGGAAAGTAGGACACCTCATGCTAAACAAAGGCGGTGGCACAGGTCTGTAACACGTCCGACAAATTGCTGGCGGCTCGGCGGCACGCAGCGAATTCCCTCTGTGCGCATCCCGGCTCCAGGGACAGCTCTGGCCGGGCCGGGCTTCCCTCTGCTCGGTCCTGGCCGGCCTGGAGCTCTGCCAATTAGGGCCGAGGGTCATTAATTCCCTGCTCGCGACTGTGGCAACCCAGGCAGATCCCACCCGCAGGAATCGCTTCAGCCCAGTGCTGCTGTCCTGTCCCAGGACGGGATTTGGGGTCTCAGAGCTGGAATGCTCGGGCAGCCGGGCAGGGTGGGCGCTAAGCCCCGCCAGGACGGTATTTCAAAGGGGGACAGCCCATCCTCCTTCCTGGAAAAAAATGTGGAGTCCCATAGAGCCGCGTCTGGCTCTGGGAATCATGGAGCTGCTACCGTGCAGCTCCTCCTGCGGAGCCCGAGGTGTGCACTGCCTGGGAGCCGGGAAACCGGGGTCGGCGTGGCTCAGACTCCCAAATTCCCGGAGCCCGAGGTCTGCACTGCTTGGGAGCCGAGAAACAGGGATCGGGGTGGCTCAAACCCCCAAATTCCCGGAGCCCGAGGTCTGCACTGCTTGGGAGCCGAGAAACAGGGATCGGGGTGGCTCAAACCCCCAAATTCCCGGAGCTCGAGGTCTGCACCGATCCTTTACTGACACATTGCTGTTTCACAACAAACGCGGTGCATTTTCATGCCCACACAAGGAGGAAGGAAAACCAGTTTTTCATGAAGGAAGCTCAGTGCCAAGCCAGAGATGGCATTCAGCTCCCACCCAAGCTTAGGTAACAACAGCCTGATGGGGCTGAAGATTTATTTATTTGTTTATTTATTTATTTCATGTCACCATCCATACTCTCTGTGCACAGGAAAGAGCTCACACAGAGAACAGAGCCCTCCTGTGCTGCAGGAACTTTCGGAGGTCACTAAGGCAAACCTGTGGTTTATTTTCCTTGTGTTGCTGACATGGCCCTGGACACGAATTTCAGCCAAATTATTTTCACGGAGAATTAAACTCCGCTAGAAACTCTGGCTATCCTGCCATGCACATGGAAACATTTCCTCGCAAGCTGAGGAAATGGGACAACTTTAGAGCAGGGATGTGCTCCCAGCTCTAAAAATACCGTCATTAACAAGCCCAGTACCGTGGAAAAGCGTCAAGTGCAACTCTCATTCCTCCCGAGGTTTAGCACAGGCCCTTCTACCTCCTTAATGCTTTCCAAATGGTTCACCTTTTGATATTGGAGCTGGAAAATTCTAAGCTCCCAGGGGAAATTAGTTTAAAATAGGGCTTTGACTATGAATTTCTGCTCCCAGAGCTCGGGAGGGACAGAGCCATCAGGAGCTGCTCCTCAGAGCAGTCCCAGACTCGGGACAGGGAATCTCACCCGGATTAGCAGCCGGGAGGAATCCTCTTGACAGGCCCCAGCAGGTCGCAGGAGCAGCCCCAGGGGGAAAAGCTTTGCTCTCTCTGCAGGCAGGAGAGCAGCTGCAGATCCAGCCTTCCATGAGGCCTCGTTCAGCTCCAGAGCCGCTGCAGAATGAACCAATATTGAAGCTCTGCTCCCTCACTCAGACAGGAGCAGCTCAGACTAAGCGACAGCAAAACCCAAATGAACCCCGGGGAAAATAAACAGAGATCAACAACAATCAAAGGCCCTTGCTGCAAATACCCGTGGATTGTTTATGGCAGAGATGACATACGTGACCTACAGGAATTCAAACTCAGAAATTCCTTTAGGAAGGAAGGGAGTAAGTATTTCTTTAATACAGTTATGTGCCTATATGCAAATACATATGCATATATATACATATATATATGAATTTATTACGCCAGCTGTTAGGATTTAGTTGAAAGTGTAGCTGTGTTTGATGTTCCTAAAATCCTTTGAGTCAATGGATTAAGGAAGAATCCAAACTTTTGAAGTTCTTCCTAACTTAAAGCACAACTGGAGCTTTTATGATTTAATGCAAAATTCATGAAGAAGAACCTAAGGACTTTGAGATCCAGAACACATACAAAAAGTCTAAGCCAGTCATTTCAATTTAAAATAGGATTTTAAGTCAATTTGAAAAATTTCATGGTGGTGGCAAATCATTCCACACATTCTAGTGTCAGCGAGTTTGGTTCAGGTCCCAGACTGATTCCCAGACTTCAGAACCCCCCATTTTTAATGCATTTGTTTGTGTTCCCCTGCCTTGCTTGAGTTTGGATTCTTTTTAAGGACACTGTGTGAAAACCAAATTATTTTTATCCCGGGAAAGAGGGAAAAAGGACACTTTAGGAATGTCTGTGGCTCCCCAACCTGTACTCCAGGCCACTCGAGGCATCCTATTGCAGCTGCAGGAGCCAAATGGCAACCTGGCATCACAGGAAGATCAGAATTCTTGAGGGAGGACACAATTTAGGCTGCAAGGCAGGGCAAAGGAGACTGGGAGAGGGAAATAGAGTTAAAAACCTGAAAATTAGACCCTGTTGGGAGTCAGGCACTGCCACAGAGCCCTGCTCCACACCTGGCACAGGGAATTCGGGGAAATGGTGAATTCCCAGCCATGGCAGTGGGGCCTCCCATGCAGGTGGAGAGAAATCCGTATCAAATATGAGAAAAATGCATTGGGAAGAAGAAAATAGCCCAAGGAACAGGGTATCCTGCGCACACGGCTTTGTGCAACACACGAAGCAGAAAGGAGAAGGGGATTTAATCACTCTCCTCTCAGCAGAATGGTTTAATAATCCAGGGCTGAAATCTGTGACTTACAATAACTGCAGTATTTGTGTTATTCTGCCCCAATCCCCTCCCCCCAGGCTAAGTGATGAAGGACAAACAGAGCTGGATGTGTCTGTGGGTGAGATTAAACTGGCTAAGTCATAACTCTCCTGCTCCTGGAGTCACAACAATGACTTTATCTGGAACTTAAAGCACGAGGAAACTATTTTTGATTTGTTAACAAATATTTTATTATTGTTTTACACACAGAAGGATCTGCTCTTGGAATTTCTTCGAATGCAAGTGGCAAAGTATGTGTAAAATTCAGATCTAAAACTGTGCCTCCTGCAGGGGCACCTTCCACTAGAGCAGGCTGCCCCAAACCTCATCCAGCCTGGCCTTGGACGTTTCCAGGGATGGGATTCTGGGAATCTGGGGTTCTGTCTGCTTCATCACTCTGACTCCTACCCCACAAATCATTCCTTTCCTTGCAGAGTTCAGGATCTGCCTCCCCAAATTCCCTCATTTCCAGCACATTTATTCGTGTTTCTCCAACAGCTCCCCACTGGCCCTGGCAGGGGACGAGGCTGCCCACTGTCAGTGCTCCCTGCTGTGATAGAATCTGATTTTCACTTTGGCTTTCTGCAATGAAATAGAAGCAAAACTTACACTTTTGAAACACAGAAAGGGACCACTGTGGTGAAATTATCATTAAAATATTAAAAAGTTCTTCTGCTCCTAGAACACCACGACCTGCTGATTTACATATTAATAGCATAACTTAATGCTCGGGAAGATAAAAAACACAATCTTTGGCCAGATGCAGAGAATTAATTACAGCCAGTGAAAGGATCCTGTGAAAAGCACAAAGCAAGCCCTGAATACTCTGGAAGAATGTTGTTGTCAGTCAGGTTTGAGTGTGCTAGAGGAAGAGAGAATTGTTTTGTTGTTGCAGGGCTTTGGAGGGAGCCTGGACAGATATTTGGGATGTGCTATCCCTTTGAGGGTTTGTGGTTTCTATTTTTGAAGTGTCTTTAGTGCACCTTAGTGCACTAAGGTGTTGGATTTGCCACTTGAATTGCTATGAGATCTTAATTTTTTTCTGCTGTTCAAATGAAGAGAAATGTTTAAATTAAAATAAAAAGGGGAGGGGGGGCGCTGAAGGGAGCTGCGTGGTGTGTTCATCGACACACAGAGAGTGTTTAATTGAAATTACACCTCCTAAAGCTCCTCTCACCAGTAGGATTTGTTCTGGTGTGCAGGGAGGTGCTTGAAAAGCAGCACCACCGCTACAGACCCGGCTCGGGCTCGCTGCCTCAAGTGCCTGGCAACAGAACAGTAAAAGCACAGCCAAGTTTACTTCTCCATAATGCCTCCAAATTTCCCACTGTTCAAGTGATGACACATTCGAGTCAGGAACCTTTTTGGAGGGACAGGCAAATGACGAGATGAAAGAATAAAAAGCCTAAAGGTAAAATTAACTCCGTCTTTCATTTTTAAAAGGTTGGGAGTGGAGGGCTGAGATCTCCGGTAACCATTTGCGCTCTGCTTTTGTTCTGGAGTTCAACAGAGCATTTTCTCTTTCCCCCTGCATTGTTTTTAAAAGCAGGCAATCGGTTATATTTACTGTCACTGAGGACACACAGCCTCGGTCCATTCTGATCCCTGGAACGGAACTCTGTGGGTGTACACGGCTTGTTCACCCTGCTGTCACAGCCCTCTCCCCAGCCACTTGATGCTGCTAAAAACAAAATATTTGTGCTTTCGAATATGTTTTGTTTGTACTCATTGACAGCTGGAACGTTTTCTGCAAGTGGCAGCCGAATACAAGAAGCGCTGGCAGAAATCTCCAGCTGAGAACGTCCTTCCCTTGCCAGTACATTTCTCGTTTTCTCCTGCTCTTTGCTTCTAAAAGTGGTCAGAAAATGTCAAGTCAGTCTTACTCAGACTGAGATTTAAATCGGGAGAGCGGAGAGGGTAAGTCAGAGAGCATTTCCCTGGCAGAGACAGAGGGAAGGAGTTTTTTATTCAGGGGTCAGCGCTCGCCCAGTTCTCCAGGATGACACGGGGCTCCCCTGAAAAGCCCTCTTGTGCCTTTCCCGCAGGCACAGTCCAGCTCCCACGGGTGGCTTCGAGGCCTCACGCCGATTTGCAGCAGAGCTGTGACATTTTTAAACATGAACTCATTGAGTCTTGATGCCCCTCACATCTCAGGGCTGAGCACTGCCTGCATTTATTTTCTCAAAGCCTGTCTGATTCCTCTCTCTGCTGTAATGAAGTGTTTTGCTAAGCCATTGTTTTTGCCATAAATATATTCCCTCGGCTGCATCTTGGTGGTGGATTATTTGCTCCAGAATCTTTTCTTTTCATCTCGGAGATGAATATACATTCCGGGACCAGGTTTTGAAATACCAGTTTGCTTCGGGAAACTTCTGAGTGAGTCTGGGAAGCCGGCGCTAAATCACTTTCGTATATTTTATTTCCCAAGGAATCAGACCCACTTTGTTTATTATGTCGCAAAACCCCAAGCAGGATGTAAAAACCCGAGGCTGAATCGGAAAGGAGCGTTATAAAAATACCGAGGCTGTCTTTCCCTGGTGATGGGAAAAATACATCCCTTCATTTTAATGTGAAAAAGGAATGATGAAGAAACAAAACCAAAACCAACAGAAGGGTCTGAGAGGAAAGCTGATGAATGTCTTTACAAACAATTCGATGGGTGAGGGTGTGGCTGTGAACGGCTCTGAGATGGGTTTTATTGTCGCTGCTGACTTCGGGCATCAGGTTTTGCAGAGCTCGGAGAGCTGAAACAGCCACGGGGCTGCACAAGCCAGAGTTTCTGAGCTTCGGGGAAAAATCACAGGTTCCAGGGGGGGTATGGGGCAAGCGGCTCGGGCAGGCTGCACCTTCCTGGCACCTCAGCCAAAGGGGAAGGGCAGAGGGCACCGTGCGGCCGGGAATTGGGATAAAAGGAGGCTGCACCCCCCCGAGAGAGAAAACCCCGTGGATTTGTGCCCCGGTGGGCTCTGCCTTTATTCCAATAAAGCTGCGGGACTCCTCTGTCTCCTTTTGGGACCCAAACCTCTGGCGTTTGTGGATTTTCGTGACAACTGGGGATTCCTCCGGGATCCTTCCATCCTTTGTGTCCGGCACAGGGCAGGAGGAGCTGGAGGCGCCTCACCCCGGTTTTAGGTGACCCTTCGGTGCTGGGAGATTGATGGAGAACCCGAGACTGACCGGGATACGGACCAGGGGTGGGCAGGAGGGTCCGTGAGGAGTCCGCAGGGAAGGACCGCTGAACATGGATGCCCAGAGGGGTTAATATGGGAACAGGGATGCTCAGAGGAGGCGATAAGGGGAATAGGGGTGCCCCGAGGGGGCAATATGGGAACAGGGATGATCAGAGGAGACAACAGGGGGACACGGATGCCCGGAGGGGGCGATAAGGGGAACAGGGATGACCGGAGGGGTAAGTACGGTGTTAGTTTGGGAAAGGGCTGGTTGAAGGGGAGTGTGGAGTAATGTGTCTGAGGCAAATAGCGGCGGGAGGCGCTGTGATAAGAACTGTGAGGACTGGGAAGTTCTCGGCCTTATCTTCAAAACCTGCAGGGCTTTGGTATTTCCGGCCTCCAGGAGTGGGAGAACAGGGAGGTGTTGTTCCTACACCGCCACCGCAGGGGCTGCAGTGGCCCCAGGAGGCTGCGGGATGCCGTGTCCACCTGTCCGTCCGCCGGCACCTGGTGTTTTACAGGAATTGTGGTGCTGGGAGAGTGACCCGGGGCTGGACGGGTGCCCTGGGGCTGTCTGGACACTGCGGCTGGACAGGAGCATCTTTGGGATTAGGGGTGAGACACAATGTGTCACCAAAGCCTGGCCTGATAGAAGAAGGGATTTTTTGGGCGGG